>JAVGWX010000009.1:15146068-15371068 GCA_036924085.1 Ariolimax columbianus
ACAAGATGCTAACTTACATTTACGGAGAAGTAAGCGACGAGGGGCGAACTTACATTTACGGAGAAGTAAGCGAGGAGGTACTAACTTACATTCACGGAGAAGTAATCAATCAAGGGCTAACTTACATTTACAGAGAAGTAAGCAAGGAGGTGCTGACTTACATTTACGGAGAAGTGATCGATCAGGGACTAACTTACATTTACGGAGATGTAAGCGAGGAGGTGCCGACTTACATTTACGGATATGTGATCGACCAGGGGCTAACTTACATTTACGGAGAAGTAAGCGAGGAGGTGCTAACTTACAGTTATGGAGAAGTGATCGACCAGGGGCTAACTTACATTTACGGAGAAGTAAGCGAGGAGGAGCTAACTTACATTTACGGAGAAGTGATCGACCATGGGTTCACTTACATTTACGGAGAAGAAAGCGAGGATGTGCTAACTTACATTTACGGAGAAGTAAGCGAGAAGGTGCTAACTTACATTTTCGAAGAAGTGATCAACCAGGGGCTAACTTACATTTACGGAGAAGCGATCGACCAGGTGCTAACCTACATTTTCGGAGAAGTGATCAACCAGGGGCTAACTTACATTTACGGAGAAGTAAGCGAGGAGGTGCTAACTTACATTTAAGGAGAAGTAAGCGAGGAGGTGCTGACTTACATTTATGGAATAGTGATCGACCAAGGGCTACTTTCATTTAAGGAGAAGTAAGCAAGGAGGTGCTGACTTACATTTACGGAGAAGTGATCGATCAGGGGCTAACTTACATTTACGGAGAAGTAAGCGATGAAATGCTGACTTACATTTACAGAGAAGTGATCGACCAGGGGCTAACTTATATTTACGGAGAAGTAAGCAAGGAGGTGCTGACTTACATTTACGGAGAAGTGATCGACCAGGGGCTAACTTACATTTACAGAGAAGTAAGTGAGGAGGTGCTAACTTACATTTACGGAGAAGTGATCGACCATGGGCTCACTTACATTTACGGAGAAGTAAGCGAGGATGTGCCAACTTACATTTACGGAGAAGTAAGCGAGAAGGTGCTAACTTACATTTTCGGAGAAGTGATCGACCACGGGCTAACTTACATTTACTGAGAAGTAAGCGAGGAGGTGCTGACTTACATTTATGGAATAGTGATCGACCAGGGACTAACTTACATTTACGGAGAAGTGAGGAGGTGCTAACTTACGTTTACGGAGAAGTAAGCGAGGAGGTACTAACTTACATTTACGGAGATGTAAGCGAGGAGGTGCTGACTTACATTTACGGAGAAGTGATCGATCAGAGGCTAACTTACATTTACAGAGAAGTAAGCGACAAGATGCTAACTTACATTTACGGAGAAGTAAGCGACGAGGGGCGAACTTACATTTACGGAGAAGTAAGCGAGGAGGTGCTAACTTACATTTACGGAGAAGTAAGCGAGGAGGTGCTGACTTACATTTATGGAATAGTGATCGATCAGGGGCTAACTTACATTTACGGAGAAGTAAGCGAGGAGGTGCTGACTTACATTTACAGAGAAGTGATTGATCAGGGGCTAACTTACATTTACGGAGAAGTAAGCGAGGAGGTACTAACTTACATTCATGGAGAAGTAATCAATCAAGGGCTAACTTACATTTACAGAGAAGTAAGCGAGGAGGTGCTAACTTACAGTTATGGAGAAGTGATCGACCAGGGGCTAACTTACATTTACGGAGAAGTAAGCGAGGAGGAGCTAACTTACATTTACGGAGAAGTGATCGACCATGGGCTCACTTACATTTACGGAGAAGTAAGCGAGGATGTGCTAACTTACATTTACGGAGAAGTAAGCGAGAAGGTGCTAACTTACATTTTCGGAGAAGTGATCGACCAGGTGCTAACTTACATTTTCGAAGAAGTGATCAACCAGGGGCTAACTTACATTTACGGAGAAGCGATCGACCAGGTGCTAACCTACATTTTCGGAGAAGTGATCAACCAGGGGCTAACTTACATTTACGGAGAAGTAAGCGAGGAGGTGCTAACTTACATTTAAGGAGAAGTAAGCGAGGAGATGCTGACTTACATTTATGGAATAGTGATCGACCAAGGACTACTTACATTTATGGAGAAGTAAGCAAGGAGGTGCTGACTTACATTTATGGAGAAGTGATCGATCAGGGGCTAACTTTCATTTACGGAGAAGTAAGCGATGAAATGCTGACTTACATTTACAGAGACGTGATCGACCAGGGGCTAACTTATATTTACGGAGAAGTAAGCAAGGAGGTGCTGACTTACATTTACGGAGAAGTGATCGACCAGGGGCTAACTTACATTTACAGAGAAGTAAGTGAGGAGGTGCTAACTTACATTTACGGAGAAGTGATCGACAATGGGCTCACTTACATTTACGGAGAAGTAAGCGAGGAGGTGCTGACTTACATTTATGGAATAGCGATCGACCAGGGACTAACTTACATTTATGGAGAAGTGAGGAGGTGCTAACTTACGTTTACGGAGAAGTAAGCGAGGAGGTACTAACTTACATTTACGGAGATGTAAGCGAGGAGGTGCTGACTTACATTTACGGAGAAGTGATCGATCAGAGGCTAACTTAAATTTACAGAGAAGTAAGCGACAAGATGCTAACTTACATTTATGGAGAAGTAAGCGACGAGGTGCTAACTTATATTTACGGAGAAGTAAGCGACGAGGTGCTAACTTAGATTTACGAAGAAGTAAGCGAGGAGGTGCTGACTTACATTTACAGAGAAGTGATTGATCAGGGGCTAACTTACATTTACGGAGAAGTAAGCGAGGAGGTGCTGACTTACATTTACGGAGAAGTGATCGATCAGGGGCTAACTTACATTTACGGAGAAGTAAGCGAGCAGGTGCTAACTTACATTTACGGAGAAGTGATCGACCATGGGCTCACTTACATATACGGAGAAGTAAGCGAGGAAGTGCTAACCTACATTTACATAGAAGTAAGCGAGAAGGTGCTAACTTACATTTTCGGAGAAGTGATCGACCAGGGGCCAACTTACATTTACGGAGAAGCGATCGACCAGGAGCTAACTTACATTTTCGGAGAAGTGATCCATCAGGTGCTAACTTACATTTACGGAGAAGTGAGCGAGTGGATCATTTCTCATTCAGAGAAAAGATCTGAAAGAAAAAATAATTGGTCTTACATGACCTCTGATGCAATTTTTGTTCTTTTACCCAAAATGTTCTCTGATTCTAATTCATAAAAAAAACAATGCCTATTCAAATATTTTACTGGGGTTCCAATGACATAATGGCACATGTATTATTTAAGAGAATCGGCAATCTAGCTCGTAGCCGAGCCTACGGGTTCTGTTGCAATGTTGTTGCACATAATCTGTTTTGTGCTTTTTTTGAGCAGCGCATTTTGAGATACAAGCAGATTTAACGTGGCTGTCAACCGTCTTGTGAGAGTAGGGGGAGATTAGATAATGTTGTTCAAGTCTGGCGACTTCGTTCAGCAGTGGAGTGCAGTGAGAGATTACCTGATTGGTGACAGAGAAGTTTGTTCAAGATCGTCAAGTTTATGAGGGAAATATGTTTAGTTATCTGAAGGATAAACTGTTTGGTGACTAGAAGTCTGGTCAACTTTATGAGGGAAATATGTTTGGTTATCTGAGTGATAAACTGTTTGGGGACAAGATATGAACCATAGAGGTCCTCTCGTAGAGGCCATGTTTGTTTTGTCTGGGGTTTCAAGTGACGAGTTCAGTAGATTATTTAGTCGTTGGTGGAGTCTGGTATGAAATACATGCTGGTAAATGTATCTAGGGTCCGCCTTGAGATGAATAGTGTTGAGATATATAGGCCGATAGCCCAGACAGAAGGAGATGCTGACCGAACACCATTCACAAAAGAAGCAAAGAAACTTATCAAACGATCCATGAGAACAGAATGGAGAGATTAGCACAAAGAATACAAGCCAGAAAATGACAGCATAGACAAACTTGACAGAGATGGGCAGACAAAGATCTTCAGACTCTGAACGGGGCATTGTAGACTCAAGGCCCACCTCCACTTGATGGGTATCAGAGACACAGCCACGTGCGATTGTGGAGCACCAAAGCAAACACCAGAACATATTCTGCAGGACTGCCCGACCTATGCAGACCATAGAGAGGCAGTATGTCCTGGGGAAGCGTCCATGCTCGAAAAGCTGTGGAGGAACCGACGAAGATATGTAACGCAGTCTCCTTCGTGAACCTCGCCGGACTAGAAGCTGACCGGACGGTTAGATGCCAGATGTCTGACAAAGGAGACATGTGTGTAAAACTCCAGTACAGCATACGTTTTTCTCTGTTGAAATACCTTAGCCTGCACACTACATAGCTTCAGAATGGGACCTTTAATCCTCAGACCAATTAATCCTACTAGCGGATCACATAAACGGATAAACGGGCAAATAAGCCCTGATATAAATATATGTGTGTGTGGGTGTATGTGTGTATGTATCACAGGAACTTTTCACTGCGCAAACTTGACCCAGAGGACTAGACTTTGTGTGAGCGTATTGGTATGACAAGGAACTTTCCACTGCGCAAACTTGACTCAGAGGACTAGACTTTGTGTGGACGTATATGAAGACAAAAATGTTGCGAAGAAAAGGAAGACAAACTAGGTCTTGATGTCACCTACAGTAGAAAAATAATAATCCTCGGTCCTTACTGAATCTCGAACCTTTACTACTGACTAGAACACAGGTTTTCACACTTGTTTAGTCCACGGCTCCCTTGTCCTTTGCATAAATCGCCGCGGCCCTTATCTATACTAAATATAAGCAATTGTACCCAAACAAATAAAATGACTTTTAAATGTGCATATTTGACATCTGAAACCAATTGTGCGGGGTAAATCAGTTAAGTTTCGGACGCCAACTAAATATGAACCACATTTTAGCCCATAATATTGAGCCAAACACTTTTCCCAAGCCGCTACTACGCCACTGAGAGCAAGGACGCACAGTTTGAAAACTTCTGGACCAGAAGATTGATGTTATAACCGCTAGGCCACCCGTTACTCGTAGAGCTAGATTTGGCGGGCTCATTTATTTCTGTTCAAATCTGCCCAATGTTTGTGTTTTATTGATATTGTTTGTGGCAACCCTTAGGTTATTCCATATTTGTTCAGCGCTGGCACAATCATTTACGAGTGCGAGACCCAAAGTAGGCCCCGGGCCACAGTGTGGGCACCACTGCTCTGCTGAATCCGCCGGAGGGGATCGAGTGAAGCAATTAGTAGATGCCATCATATGTTTGATGGACCGTTCTTAAGTTGATACCACCAGTATGTCAGCTGACACTCAATCATCTTGCATGTGTCACGTGTAGCTGCACGTGCAGTGCAGTGGCTGGTCATTCAGTTGGCGCACTTTTAGTAAGATTGCGCTCGGAATATCTATACTCATCAGCTTTACTTTCGGCGTTATCTGCAACACTGTCAACATCATCATGATCGGTATAATCGTCACCACCACCACCATTATTACAATCATTATAATCACCACAGCCATTATTAGCATGATCAATAGTAATATCATCGGCATCATATTAGTAACCACTATTATTACCATTATCATTACCACCGGACTACTTTCTTCTTCGTCGTCCGCTCTCAATCCCCTGCTACCAAGCCCTGAAAACGGGCATTGCTAGTAGCAGGATGTAGTTCGGAGTTTGAATGCGTTGTGTCGTAGTTTACAGCCTGACTGCGATATTTCCTCCTGTCGGTCCGGCACATCCGACATCAGCATAGCATTTTTGGGTACCGGGTTAGCCTTCCCTCTTCGATCCCCTCTCCTTAGCCAATCTGCCCTGTTACAGCCTGTTATCCAGGGTCACAACTTGAAGGTCTCCAAAGTCTTGGCTGCTCTGGGACGCTACCCCTGACGCTAGCTGTCAGATTTGTGTCTCTGACCGCTGCAGCTCATCCACTGCGCAGCATGTTCAGCCACATGGCACCACAATTATTACCACCACAATCATCACAACCACAACCATTATTACCACCATCACTACTACCACAACCAGTATCATCATCACTACCACCACAACCAGTATCATCATCACTACCACCACAACCAGTATCATCATCATCATCACTACCACCACAACCAGTATCATCATCATCATCACTACCACCACAACCAGTATCATCATCACTACTACCACAACCAGTATCATCATCACCACAACCAGTATCACCATTATCATCACTACCACCACAACCATTATTACCATCACTACCACCACAACCATTATTACCACCATCACTACTACCACAACCAGTATCATCATCACTACCACCACAACCAGTATTACCATCACTACTACCACCACAACCAGTATCACCATCATCATCACTACCACCACAACCAGTATTATCATCACTATTACCACAACCAGTATCCCCATCATCATCACTACCACCACAACAAGTATTACCATCACTACTACCACAACCAGTATCATCATCACTACCACCACAACCAGTATTACCATCACTACTACCACCACAACCAGTATCCCCATCATCATCACTACCACCACAACAAGTATTACCATCACTACTACCACAACCAGTATCATCATCACTACCACCACAACCAGTATCATCATCACTACCACCACAACCAGTATCATCATCACTACCACCACAACCAGTATCATCATCATTATCACTACCACCACAACCAGTATCATCATCATCACTACCATCACAACCAGTATCATCATCATTACCACCACAACCAGTATCATCATCATTATCACTACCACCACAACCAGTATCATCATCATCACTACCACCACAACCAGTATCATCATCATTACCACCACAACCAGTATCACCATCACTACCACCACAACCAGTATCACCATCACTACCACCACAATCAGTATCACCATCATCATAACTTCCACCACAACCATTACCATCACAACCATTATGACCATCATCATCTGCTGTTCCAGCTGGTAGGCATATGTGATTATGAATTGGGGGGGGGGGGGCAAGTCCGTTACCTAAGTGCTGTTTTCCAATACTACGATTAACTGTCTGATGTTAATCCGTCTATCATCCATCATCTCCCCCCTCCCCCTCAACGTCTCGTCAAGGTGTGTCTTTCCCCATTAACTTGGCCTGTGTCTTTCGCCAGCAACTTGGCCTGTGTCTTTCGCCAGCAACTTGGCCTGTGTCTTTCCCCTTTAACTTGGCCTGTGTCTTTCCCCATTAACTTGGCCTGTGTCTTTCCCCATTAACTTGGCCTGTGTCTTTCGCCAAAGACTTGGCCTGTGTCTTACCTCATTTACTTGGCCTGTGTCTTTCGGCAGCCCCTTGGCCTGTGTCTTTCGGCAGCCCCTTGGCCTGTGTCTTTCGGCAGCCCCTTGGCCTGTGTCTTTCCCCATTAACTTGGCCTGTGTCTTTCCCCATTAACTTGGCCTGTGTCTTTCCCCATTAACTTGGCCTGTGTCTTTCCCCATTAACTTGGCCTGTGTCTTTCCGCAGCAACTTGGCCTGTGTCTTTCCGCAGCAACTTGGCCTGTGTCTTTCCCCATTAACTTCGCCTGTGTCTTTCCGCAGCCATTTGGCATGTGTCTTTCCCCGGCATCTTGGCCTGTGTCTTTCTCCAGACAATTGGCCCGTGTCTTTCCCCGGCAACTTGGCCTGTGCCTTTCCCCAGCCACTTGGCCTGTGTCACACTACACTAACCCCCTA
Organism: Ariolimax columbianus; assembly: GCA_036924085.1. Lineage (NCBI taxonomy): Eukaryota > Metazoa > Mollusca > Gastropoda > Stylommatophora > Arionidae > Ariolimax > Ariolimax columbianus. The sequence goes on from JAVGWX010000009.1 coordinate 15,153,814, forward strand.
GCCACTTGGCCCGTGTCACACTGTACTAATCCCCCAGCCACCTGACAACATGCCTGTATATTCACGTTATCGATTATCTTGGAACATCATCTTCTCATGTTGACCCTGTTTGACGGGTTTTCTATTTCAAAATTCCAAGGATACGCTCGTTCTGATACGCTCTTTAGTCTCTCATCCCCTTGGGCACTTTCATCACCAAGATGGTCGCACAAGTGCTATTTAAGCGCAGGACCGTCGACCCCCAAAAGCGTGATGGATAAAATACGAAGGTAAGGTTAATAGCAGGCACTGCCGTTGTGGATAGAGTGTTAGATACCTCGTTGTTGTAGGCCTTAGCTTTCCTTGTGCTGGTATGGCCAGTGCTCATCCTCATTGCTTTACCGTACCCAAGTCAGGTACCTGTTTGCAGCTGGGCATACCGGGATTGAACCTGATCTCACGTCGGCTGTTTGTGTGCGAATACCCACAATGAGTAGACTACTCTTTTGTGCGACCTGAAAAAGACGTTAAGTGGCGGGTTGCTGTAGCTTTCCGTATATCCTGAGCGTACTGATGAAGGTGGACCGGGGTCCTCCAGGCGGTTGTGCTATGCTTAGCTTCATCTGCGTGTCACTCACTACTATGGAAATGACGTCGATCCCTCACCCCGTTAGCCATGAAAACAGCCAGTTTCCAGGGAGAGCTACTAGGAAGCCGAGTTGAGGGTCGTTTCCGGTATATTTTGCCTGACCAGACGTTAGTGAGGAAATTCTCATCCCGGCTACATCCAGCTCATACCAGACCTGGGACCTGCACATGGGCATCTGCCCCGGTAGAAGTATAGGTCGACTAAAGACCTTCTTCTTCTTTCTCGTTCATCTTCAGACCTCAACTTCAATGACTCTAACGAAGGCAGCGGTCGACTCAAGGCTCTGTACGCTTCCGAACTGCTTCTCGTGGAAGGACACTGACTGTTGCCAAATGCTACCTCTTTTGTCGGTATACAATGTACAGGACTGCAAAATACCTAAGAACCGTTCTCCTATCTTTTCCATCTTTCTCAGATTTTCTCACTCGTGTCTTTCTCTTCCCTCCGGGGGCGGTTTAATACCCACGGGAATTTGAAACTCTCTGGAAACAACTCGAGACAAAGTAATGGAATCAAAGGCTGGGCTCTCCGAACCTATTACGGCAGTCCCCGTTTGTTTTCTTTGAGGCCGGTTCTGGTGTCTCTGACTCGGCTTGTCACTTTTCCCGCGGCTAGAACCGAGGGCACTTGAATACCAGACGTTGCAAATAAATAATCTATTACTATCATTGTTTACCGTTTGGTGGGCAACGGGGGTAGCGGGAGAGGCTGTAACTACTTGAACAATATCGAACGGCGACATAGAGGTGCAGACAGACTGGCAGACAGAAAGATACAGATAGACAGACAGGCAGACAGATGGCTGCATAGATCGATCGATATATAAGCATAGATAGACAGACAGACAGATAGACAGACAGACAGACAGACAGACAGACAGACAGACAGATAGATAGATAGATAGATAGATAGATAGATAGATAAATAGATAGATAGATAGATAGATAGATAGATAGGGAGAGAGGGAGAGAGGTAGGTAGGTACGTAGGTAGGTAGGAAGGAAGGAAGGAAGGTAGGTAGGTAGGTAGGTAGATACAATAAGTAGATTAGGCAGGTAGGTAGATAAGATAGGTAGGTAGGTAGATAGATAGATACATAGGTAGGTAGAGATAGATAGATAGATACATAGGTAGGTAGACAGAAATAGAGACAGACAGACATACCTACAGATAGATAGGTAGGTAGATAGATAGATAGACAGACAGACAGACAGACAGACAGACAGACAGACAGATAGATAGATAGTTGAGTGGAAAGGAGGAGGGGGGGTAGGTAGGTGTGTAGAAAGATAGATTAGATTAGATATATAGATTAGATTAGATATATAGATAAAAGAGAGGGAGAGAGAGATTCGATGATGATTTGTTTCATAGGTTTCACTTCTTGTGTCGAGTATGCCATCACAAATTTGTTTTGTTTTCTTCGTTAGCGTCATTGTCTTCTTCTTCGTCTTAATTAAAGATGACTTCTTTTACGGAGAATGTCGTCAGCATTCTTCTTCTTTATCATCACGATCACCGTGTTCTTCTTTCGGTTCCGAACCCCTGGGTCAAGCGATCTGTCTCAACCCCTGGATCAAGCGATCTGTCTCAACCCCTAGGTCAAGCGATCTGTCTCAACCCCTGGGTCAAGCGATCTGTCTCAACCCCTGGGTCAAGCGATCTGTCTCAACCCCTGGGTCAAGCGATCTGTCTCAACCCCTAGGTCAAGCGATCTGTCTCAACCCCTGGGTCAAGCGATCTGTCTCACCCCCTGAGTCAAGCGATCTATCTCAACCCCTAGGTCAAGCGATCTGTCTCAACTCCTGGATCAAGCGATCTGTCTCAACCCCTAGGTCAAGCGATCTGTCTCAACCCCTAGGTCAAGCGATCTGTCTCAACCCCTGGGTCAAGCGATCTATCTCAACCCCTGGGTCAAGTGATCTGTCTCAACGCCTGGGTCAAGCGATCTGTCTCAACCCCTAGGTCAAGCGATCTGTCTCAACCCCTGGGTCAAGCGATCTGTCTCAACCCCTAGGTCAAGCGATCTGTCTCAACGCCTGGGTCAAGCGATCTATCTCAACCCCTGGGTCAAGTGATCTGTCTCAACGCCTGGGTCAAGCGATCTATCTCAACCCCTGGGTCAAGTGATCTGTCTCAACGCCTGGGTCAAGCGATCTGTTTATCTATGTGTCCCCCGTGTTATATCATTTAACTTATTTCTAGAGACACTTATCGAACATAGCAGGCTATTAGCACACGTGTCAGTGTTTAATTACACATGTTGGAGATCCTTCTACTTGAGAGGGGTTTAAGCGTTAGAGCGGAGTATAGTCTTGATTTTACTGTCTTATGTGGTCTCAACATTCTCATCTCTTTTATCGTTTCCAGCCTGCCGAAGACGGATGTGTCGGACCGAAAGGTGCAAATATTGCAGTCGAACTGTAAACTATCGACATAACGCATTCCGTTCTCCGGACTACATCCTGCTACTTATAAAACCCTGTTCAGGGCTTGGTGGCGGGAGAATAAGAGCGAACGCAGAATAAGAAGAGGACGCACTTACAAAATGTCGTTTTCCAGCGACCTGCTCCCGTTTGTTCTAATGTTATTTGTTAAAGAGTCGACATCACAACACTCTGGGCAGACAATTTGGTGCTCAGTTCCTCTCAGCAAATAGTGAATTATGTAGATACCAAGAATTCATGTATTTCCCTGACTGTTCACACTTCTCACACGCCATATCACCTGGATCCACGAATGATTTGAACACATGGATTGCTGGTTCACTGACCAGAGTTCTTAGATCCCTTCACTGCAGGTTTGGCTTGGCTTCGTTCGTTCTCAATCTCCCGCTACCAAACCCTGAAAGGGCTTAAGTAGCAGAATGTAGTCGTAGTTTACAACTTGACTGCAATATTTACACATTTCGGTCCAACACATCCGACTTCAGCAAGCATTTTATGAGTACCGGGTTAGCATTCCCTCTTCGATCCCTTCTCCTTAGCCAGTCTGCTCTGCTGCAGCCTGTTATCCAAGATCACCGCGTTTTAGGTCTAGAAGGGTCTTGGCAGCTCTAGTTCGCTGGTCCTGACGCTAGCAGTCAGCTATGAGTCGCTGACCACTGCAGCTCATGCGCTGACTCCGGGTTTCACAGGTGGAGTCTGATCTCCGCTGCTCCCGCGATGATGATATTTATGTGGGGAAACGCCAAATCACGTCTGCTACTGTTTTTCTGTAAAAATGCGTCATTGATCGTTCCGTGCTTGTCAGCTGTCACGAATATAAGGAACAACATTTTGACTTGGCTTCGTGATCCTCTAGCATGCGTTAACCATTATGGACACGCATCCAAAGTAAGAATGTCAGATTTGATCACAGATTTTCGTTACATCCTGGCAGGACATGACATCGACCCGATGCAATCAGCAAAACAGCCAGATTATGGTTCCCTGAAGAAAGGAGAGCGAAAGGTCAGGTGAAACTTAATGATCAAATTATGTTAGGGTCGGGTGAAGTATACTGATCAGACTATGTTAGTCAGGGTCAGGTGAAACATACAGATCTAACTATATTAGTCAGGGTCAGGTGAAGCATACTTATCAGGCTATGTTAGTCAGGGTCAGGTGAAACATACTTATCAGGCTATGTTAGTCAGGGTCAGGTGAAACATACGGATCAGGCTATGTTAGTCAGGGTCAGGTGAAGCATACTGATCAGGCTATGTTATTCAGGGTCAGGTGAAACATACGGATCTGGCTATGTTAGTCATGGTCAGGAGAAAATTAATGATCAGATTATGTTAGGGTCGGGTGAAGCATACGGATCAGACTATGTTAGTCAGGGTCAGGTCAAAAGATACGGATCTGACTATGTTAGTAAGGGTCAGGTGAAACATACTGGTCATATTATTTTAGGGTCAGGTGAAACATACAAATCTGACTATGTTAGTCAGGGTCGGGTGAAACATATTGATCAGATTATATTAGGCAGGGTCAGGTGAAACATAATGGTCAGATTATTTTAGGGTCAAGTGAAACATACAGATCTGACTATGTTAGTCAGGGTCAGGTGAAATATAATGGTCAGATTATTTTAGGGTCAGGTGAAATATACAGATCAGACTATGTTAGTCAGGGTCAGGTGAAACATAATGGTCAGATTATTTTAGGGTCAAGTGAAACATACAGATCTGACTATGTTAGTCAGGGTCAGGTGAACCATACAGATATGACTATGTTAGTCATAGCGAGCTGACTGAAGTGCCTCTTATTGCACTACAAACAGGAGGACCCTGGCCCACATTCTCAAGCGTGCCTCAGGATGTTAGAAGAGCCACTGTAACCCGCAGCAAATAAAGTCGTCAAGAGTACATAACTCAAGTATCTGTGGTATTAGCGGCAACAACAACAACAACAGCTTACAGTATAGAAACAGATAGGAACTGGGGCTTCGAGGCAACAACGACAGCTTACAGTATAGAAACAGATGGGAACTGGGGCTTCGTGACAACAACGACAGCTTACAGTATAGAAACAGATGGGAACTGGGGCTTCGTGACAACAACGACAGCTTACAGTATAGAAACAGATGGGAACTGGGGCTTCGTGACAACAACGACAGCTTACAGTATAGAAACAGATGGGAACTGGGGCTTCATGACAACAACGACAGCTTACAGTATAGAAACAGATAGGAACTGGGGCTTCATGACAACAACGACAGCTTACAGTATAGAAACAGATAGGAACTGGGGCTTCATGACAACAACGACAGCTTACAGTATAGAAACAGATAGGAACTGGGGCTTCATGACAACAACGACAGCTTACAGTATAGAAACAGATGGGAACTGGGGCTTCATGACAATAACGACAGCTTACAGTATAGAAACAGATAGGAACTGGGGCTTCGTGACAACAACGACAGCTTACAGTATAGAAACAGATGGGAACTGGGGCTTCATGACAACAACGACAGCTTACAGTATAGAAACAGATAGGAACTGGGGCTTCATGACAACAACGACAGCTTACAGTATAGAAACAGATAGGAACTGGGGCTTCATGACAACAACGACAGCTTACAGTATAGAAACAGATAGGAACTGGGGCTTCATGACAACAACGACAGCTTACAGTATAGAAACAGATGGGAACTGGGGCTTCATGACAATAACGACAGCTTACAGTATAGAAACAGATAGGAACTGGGGCTTCGTGACAACAACGATACAGCAAGAGATTAAGGAGAGAGAGAGGAAGAGAAAGAGAGAGAAGGCGCAGGGAGAGAGAGTGAAAGCGGAGGGAGAGAGAAGGGGGGTAGGGAGAGAGAGAATGGGAGGTGAGAAAGTAGAATGGAGGGAGATAGAGAGATGGAGACAGAGAACTTGTAATACTTGGAATCCTGGTATTCAAACAGGCATGTTAATGTCTGTTGCCAGGTAGCCGAAGGCTTTGACTATATGAAGTAGGTATTTTACAACTTCCTGCGGCTTACTACACCTGGGGGAAGATTCAAATAATTTTGGTAGATTTTTAACATGAATTCTTGAATTTAGTCCAAGCAGCGGCCGTTAAGTCTACTCTTTTCCATTTCTAACCTCCAAGGTATTTTTAACGTGCTCGACACTGCACACTGGAGTCCGATCTCATTACCCAGAGATCAGAGGATTTGTTACCAGAAGATCCACGTTAAAAAATTCCCGGTCGAACCCGCGACCATCGGCACTGGTGGCGGACACCTTACATCGAGACCACTTAGAGTTGAATAAGATACATTTAATAATAAACCGTAAAACCAGACATGCATTTGACAGGTGCTCTCCCTGTGAATCAAATACGAGGCGTGTTCAAATGAAACCGGACCAAACAGCATAAGGGAACACGGACGATGCGCATGATGAGGTCACTTCTGATGTAAACTGCACATATCAACCGTCAAGTTTTCCAAATTTCATTATCCTTCGACTCATAGTTTCCTCGGCAGACCGTTGAAAACATGGCGGGTGTGATACGGAATCCGCACAGAGTTGATCAGCGAGCGGTGATTCGGTTTCTAACAGCTGGAGGATGTCGACCAGTTGACATTCATCGCAGAATGCAGGCAGTGTATGGTGACAAAAGTGTGTCGAAGACAAGAGTGAAAAACTTGACAAAGATGTTTAAAGAAGGACGTAAGTTAACGAAGGATCTTCCGAGACCAGGTCAGGCGCATGTTGTTGCGTCAGAAGTTGCCATCGCCAAAATTGATACAGCAGTTCGGGTGGATCGTCGCCGGAGATTACGTTCGCCACTTTTGTCTCTATACACTGCCTGCATTCTGTGATGAATGTCAACTGGTCGACATCCTTCAGCTTGCTAAAAACCGACTCACCGCTCACTGATCAACTCTGGACGGATTCCGTATCACACCCGCCATGTTTTCAACGGTCTGCTGATGAAACTGTGAGTGTGAGGATAAAGACATTTTGCAAACTTGACGGTTGATATGTGCTGTTTACAACAGAAGAGACGTCATCATGCGCATCGTATGTATGTTCACTTGTTGCAGATCTGGTTTTATTTGAACATGCCAAGTCATTAGAAGTTGGTCTGTTGAAGTTTTCTGTAATTTAACGTTCTTAGTTCTAGTTCGTAGTCGACCTGTACTTCTACAGAGGCTGATGTGTGCAGGTCCAAGTTCTTGTATGATCTGGATGTAGCCGTGAGGAAGATTTCCTGCTTAGCGGGTTAGGCTCGAGAAGCTTATTACTCCGCTGCGTTGGGACAAGTGCCGCGGCGGGTGGTTAACCGATTTGCGAATCCATCTTAATAGACTCAAACACTAGAGAAAAGTAGACCCGCAGCCTGTTAGGATCCATCTATGCTGCTCTAAACAAGCCACCTAACCATGACCGGTGTTATGCCATGTCACACAATCAGTAGCCACTTACGAAATGCTTATCAGTGGGGCAGTGGTGCACTTCCTGTCCTTGTCATACACGAAGTCCCCGACGGACCACTTGTATGACGTTTCTACAGTATATGCTAGCCAGCTCCAGTCTCAACCCTCCTTAGTCACCTGGCATGTTACAGTGTTACTTCTCTAAGCTGCCTCAAGCTCTGGTCATAAAAAAATAAAAACAACTGTCATACGACATTTTCCCATTGCTGGGGTGGTCGATGGGTTTTGAATGCTGAGGACTACAGGCCGCTTCACCACTGCTGTCGCCACGTCGTGTGCTGGCTATGTTTGTTTATTTCACCCCAACAGAAAAAAATATATGCCATACCGGGGATTCGAACAGCTGCACTCCTTGTCGGCAGGCAGGCCTCGAAACCATTCAGCCACAAGCTCCAGTAACACTCCTAAAAGTCACAAGAAAAAAAACACACACACATAAAGAGGAAAGATCTGCAACTCTGGTCTCATTATTGGTAACTTAAGAAGACGGGCCAAAATAATAACAAAAGGAGAACAACCGTTACAGCCATTTTGCTGACTGAGAACCTTAAGACAGGAGTCAATTTAACGAAACAGGACTACATTGAAATCAGGTAGAGTTTCAGTAGTAGGCGGCCCAATGATCTTCTATGGGGAAAATGAGATAGCATTGTTGTTACGGCTTTGTTTGAGCGGTGAAACAGTATCTCCGTCTGTTTGGGTGCTTGCAGTTAAGTCCCCATTAACTGCTGTTAGTGGTCGAGTACTGCCGGTGCGGGCAGGATTCCTGAAGTTACGTCACGTTTAGCATGATTGCCAGGTTCGCTCTTTGAAAAGCCAAATTCAAGGAAATAGGTTTTTATTTATAATTTTTTAGGGTCTGATTTGTGTGTGGGTCTATGCGCGTGTTTTGTTCAGGCGGGTGGGAGGGTAGGGGGGGGGGGGGGGGTTAAGACGACAGGGAGAGAAAGGAAAGATTCGTGTGCGTCAGACAATTTGTTTGGCTGCTTCTTCGCGTTTAGAAAGTCAGCATTTTGCTTTTTTTTATCATATATGACTTGTCTGCCTGCATTCCATTTGGATCTTGACTTTTCCGTGCAGTCAATTTGGATCTTGTCGTATAATAATAATGTTCACGTAGGCGTCAAAGGCCCGTTGCGTCGATCGACCACTACCATGTCCAGCTGCCCAGGACCTAAATCCCTACAGACTCCCCTGGTGGAGCCGAGTACTCCGCTGCCTTTGGATGAGGGCCGCGAGGAATTTGTTAAATTAATGTTTGTGTCAGGCTTTCCGTGTCAACCTCCCTGTTTTTCCGTGTCCGGCCGCCGAGGCTTCTGATTGTGTCCACATTTTGGTCAGCGTGACCCTTGCTCTGTTGAGAATACGAGGTTGGGAGAGGTATCGTGTAACCTCCTCTGCAGGGCGAGGCTGGCAAGAGGAAGTCAGATTCAGTCCCCGAGCAGAAAGGTCTGTGAGTATTCGCAACCAGGACTGAATTTTGGTGTGCAGTTACACGAAACGGTGAACTCGATCCCATGACTTCAGCCGGGGTTGAAATCCAGCGAAATGCAGCACAACAACCAGGATAACCGATCGAAAGTGCACCAATTCCACATAATAAAGTCCATGATACCACTTTCAACCACAGACATGATCTGATCTATCTAACCATAATAGGATAAATGTTATAGAAAATAAGAACTAGCATACAGCAGGTGATAACTCAAACATTCTCATACATAGTCCCGCTTTTATTGTGCAGCGCCACCCACACAGGGACCAGCTTTGTTGAATGTTGATGGTGTTAGAGTTGACATGATCATTATTTGATGGTATCTAAAGCTATATTGAATTCATATTGTTATCTGATAGTATGTCCAAGCCTCCGTCGAGACGTTTGATCGGCTTCACGCTTCCCAACCATCGTGTGGAAGGTTTTCACAACACTGACGTGCGGCCAATTGTATTGGTGAGGGATGCAGCTACCCACGGACACGGTAAAACATCGCTGGGCTGGTCACCTGCTTCGGAGAACTGATGACCGTTGGAGCAAGGCGACAGTAGTCTGGTACCCACGAGACAGAAGACGACCACGGGTAAGACCACCAACGCGCTGGTCTGACTCCCCGTTGGAGCACAGCGACAGCAGTCTCGTACCCACGCGACAGAAGACGACCCCGGGTAAGACCACCAACGCGCTGGTCTGACTCCCCGCTGGAGCACAGCGACAGTAGTCTGGTACCCACGAGACAGAAGACGACCACGGGGAAGACCACAAACGCGCTGGTCTGACTCCCCCGAACTCAGAAACAATATCCAACATGCTACAGATGGGAACCTTATCACCCACTGGTCCACCGTGGCCCAAGACAGAAGACTATCAAAACGAAATTGGGGCCCGCAGTGGCGTAACCGTCTCTGAGGAACCTATCCTCCGCCAATACAGTAATGTATACTAATTTTGAACCCATCAAAGTAATACGCCAGGGAGAGTCAACAAGTAATCGTAATATTTGTCGTCAAGTAATGTCTAACCGTGTAAAGTGAATGGACATTTATTTGTCTTCAAATAATTTCTAACCATGTAAAGTGAATGGACATTTATTTGTCTTTAAATAATGTCTAACCATGTAAAGTGAATGGACATTTATTTGTCTTCAAATAATGTCTAACCGTGTAAAGTGAATGGACATTTATTTGTCGTCAAATAATGTCTAACCGTGTAAAGTGAATGGACATTTATTTGTCTTCAAATAATGTCTAACCGTGTAAAGTGAATGGACATTTATTTGTCTTCAAATAATGTCTAACCGTGTAAAGTGAATGGACATTTATTTGTCTTCAAATAATGTCTAACCCTGTAAAGTGAATGGACATTTATTTGTCTTCAAATAATGTCTAACCGTGTAAAGTGAATGGACATTTATTTGTCTTTAAATAATGTCTAACCATGTAAAGTGAATGGACATTTATTTGTCTTCAAATAATGTCTAACCATGTAAAGTGAATGGACATTTATTTGTCTTCAAATAATGTCTAACCGTGTAAAGTGAATGGACATTTATTTGTCGTCAAATAATGTCTAACCGTGTAAAGTGAATGGACATTTATTTATCTTCAAATAATGTCTAACCGTGTAAAGTGAATGGACATTTATTTGTCTTCAAATAATGTCTAACCGTGTAAAGTGAATGGACATTTATTTGTCTTCAAATAATGTCTAACCGTGTAAAGTGAATGGACATTTATTTGTCTTCAAATAATGTCTAACCGTGTAAAGTGAATGGACATTTATTTGTCTTTAAATAATGTCTAACCATGTAAAGTGAATGGACATTTATTTGTCTTCAAATAATGTCTAACCATGTAAAGTGAATGGACATTTATTTGTCTTCAAATAATGTCTAACCGTGTAAAGTGAATGGACATTTATTTGTCGTCAAATAATGTCTAACCGTGTAAAGTGAATGGACATTTATTTATCTTCAAATAATGTCTAACCGTGTAAAGTGAATGGACATTTATTTGTCTTCAAATAATGTCTAACCGTGTAAAGTGAATGGACATTTATTTGTCTTCAAATAATGTCTAACCGTGTAAAGTGAATGGACATTTATTTGTCTTCAAATAATGTCTAACCGTGTAAAGTGAATGGACATTTATTTGTCTTCAAATAATATCTAACCGTGTAAAGTGAATGCACTAATATTTGTTCCATTATTTTGTACATACCATGATACGGTTATTGCTTTGATTCTTTCCCGCAATAATAAGACCATCAGCCAGCTTCGAGAGTCATCAGTATTCATACACTTGGCACTACTTTTCAGAAAGATACTCAAAGTACCTATTGGTCTGCCCAGAGTTCAGTGATGTTGATTAATTACAAATAAAAGTCAAACACTGACAATAAAATCGGGAAGATAATAACACGTAAGCCTAATATGATATTGCATGTAATGGTATATTCACCGCTCGCATCTGGCCGACCGGAACAGATCCGCTGATCAGAATGACAGAAGCCCTGTTATACAGGGAGATCTATACTGTGAGGGCGAGCTCTCTATCTCCATCAAAGCTGTTCAGTCTTTTATCTTGGTTTATCAATATAACAAGACCTAGTCCTCCATGAAAACCCAAATGATAATGCCGAACCTACACCACAAAGATGCTCTATTTATTATAGATACATATACTAAGCTTTCACGGTATAGTCGAACCAGTGTTCAGACTCCTATCTGACTCGCCGTTATCGTATGTAAGGCCCTATATTGATCATTCAAGTGTAAACAGAAAACGAAAGATGCATTTTAGCTGTCAGAAGAAATTACATTTCTCTTTCTCGTGTCTGGCAGCTAGCCAGCCAGCCAGTTGTACAGGAATCCTGCTGCGCTGGCATAGTCTATATATAGGTCAGACTATGTCGTTTCTTCTTGGGCTCGCACGAGATAATTCTTCTTTATCGTTTCCTAAAATGTATCTTTTTCTCTGAGGTTAGGAGGTAGTGCTGGGACCTTTACACATGCTTGATTTCCATGACTGCATCACGCTTTGTATGTCTATATTATGTGTCCGTCTATGCGCATTATATATATATATATATATAAATAAATAGACATAATACATACAAGCAGACATACACATATATATCCTGTCATACGAATGCCATTGTTTAATCTCGTGCCCGTTTACTCCTGTCATTGCTTACTGCCGTCATAGTTTACTCGTGTCTCATTGTTTAGTCGTGTCATAGTTTAGTCATGTCATAGTTTCCTCTGCCTTAGGTCACCCAAACCAACTCCTTACCTTAACCAAATGACCCTGTCCTGCTACTCACTGCATGCACTTCACCTTCACCTGCCCTGCCTCACCATCAGACCTTGATAATGCAGGTAAGACATCCCTGACAGATTCTCGCACCTGTGCCATCCAGTAAATGCCACCTATCTCGTCTAGGATAGACCAAGTAATTGAATAAATGCGGCGGCTCCATTTAGCTGACATGGTCCGGGCTATTTATTATTGTAGTTTGTTCTCACGTGGCAGGGCAGCTGGAGAAATTGTGCTGATTTGAAACTTCTTCCTCTTTCGATTTCGTATGTCGGGTTGAGTTGCACTGCTTTCCGCCACAGGGCCTAGTGAAGTCGTGTTCGCCATTCATTTGTACGGACCCGCTTACCTAGCATTTGGTTGTCTGTATCCCTGCTCGCAAGACAGCAGTTCTATGGACTTTGCAAACGGTCTTAGTAGGTTCAATCTCTTACTATTGGGGGGAGAGGGGGAGGGGGGGGGGTTTGATGTGTGGTGAATGTGTGGAGGAATTTGTTTGGGTTTTGAGAGAGAACAAAAAATGTAAATTTTTCTTCAGATGGGCGGAGTCTCAGCCACTGCTCTCATGCTCCTCCTCCTCCTTCTCCTCCTCCTTCTCCTCCTTCTTCCTTCTTCTTCTTCCTTTTTCCTCCTCCTTCCTCCTCCTCCTTCTCTTCCTCTTCTTCCTTTTTCTCCTCTTCCTTCTGTTCCTCCTCCCTCTTCTTCTTCTTCTTCAGCCCTAAGAGGATGTTCATAACGTTGTGTCGTAGTTTACAGTTCGACTTTTTGGGACCGGGTTTTCCATCTCTCTTCGATCCATAATCTCTTAGCCAGACTGCAAGGTTGCAGTCTGCTTCCAGGGCCACAACTTGGATGCCGAATATGGTCTTGGTCAGTTATGGGTCACTGGCCCTGATGTAGCAGCCAGCTTCAGTCGCTTCCTGCAGTCAGCTCCGCAGCCGTTGCTGCATCATCAAAAGCTTTCCGGGTTTAATCCGTGACTTTCGTTTGATCAAAATGGGCTACCTGGGCATGTATATCCTTGATGGCCATTTAGGTCTGCCTACACCCTGGTGGGCCCAGTTTTACACATTTTTTAATTTCTTCGTTTACGGCAAAGATGCGGAGTTCAACTCACATAACCATCACGTTGCAATCAAACCAACTATAAATAGGGTACCTGTTTTACGTTTAGGAAAGGCAGCGAGGGCGGGAACTACCCACCTCACCTCACCCAAGCTGTGGATTGTGTGTACTGAAGTTTCTAAAATATCATTCCTGACCTTCTCTTAAGTCTGCTGAAGGACACCCTGTAACCTTAATCTGTCGTAGAATGCATATATGCGTCCAGGCATAACATGTTTTTGTTGAAATTGTATCAATTCATAATCCACCGCCCACCCCCCCCCCCCCCCACCCCCTTCTCTCTATCTCCCTCTCTCGTTCTCCCTCTTTCCACTCCAAAAGATGAGACTTTGAAACAATCATCAGAAACGCCACGAAAGAAGAGGTGAGTGATCGACGTACACAAATTCGCCGAAAAAATCTTATAAGACCAAATGGAATTCATGAGCCAGAGATAGAGCACTGCGCAGTCTTCAGAATGAGTGAGATGTACGAAAGGACAATACCAGACTGAGTGAGATGAATGAAAGGACAATACCAGACTGAGTGAGATGTACGAAAGGACAATGCCAGACTGAGTGAGATGTACGAAATGACAATACCAGACTGAGTGAGATGTACGAAATGACAATACCAGACTGAGTGAGATGTACGAAATGACAATACCAGACTGAGTGAGATGTACGAAATGACAATACCAGACTGAGTGAGATGTACGAAAGGACAATGCCAGACTGAGTGAGATGTACGAAATGACAATACCAGACTGAGTGAGATGTACGAAATGACAATACCAGACTGAGTGAGATGTACGAAATGACAATGCCAGACTGAGTGAGATGAACGAAAGGACAATGCCAGACTGAGTGAGATGAACGAAAGGACAATACCAGACTACCAAAACACAGTGTACTCGCATCTGAGTACACGCCTGACGATGACGCAATGTTCCCTAGTATGAAGAACTTTATTATTATGCACGCACTTCATTGCTGCTCTGTAAGAGGTCAAACTGTATTCTGGTCATTGTTTGCTTTTTCTATCATCGACCAATCAGCAAAGAATTATTTGTGATTGACATGTGCAGTCTAACCAGATCTCCGTATCATCAGCTCTTCTTGAGCGCATAGTAATTTAAATTAGTATTTTGTCGAAAGTTAGTGAAAGCATGATAAATAATATCTTCATACCAACCCTGTTCTACCAGTGCCAGACATGGGCATTGAATAGGGCACAGGAACAAAAGATTAACTACCTGTAAAACGCGGGGCCTACGGAAGGTCACTAACAACACCAGAAGAGACAGAATCACAAATATGGGTATTCGAGAGAAGGTTGGAATAATTCCCTGCCTACAGTACATCAAGCAATAGAGAATGAATTGGTTTGGCCACATTGTAAGAATGCAACCAGGCCAAACTATTCATGCAACCTTCTACAGGAGAACATCAGGATGAAGGTCTAGAGGTAGACCGAGGAAAAGATGGATAGACGGCGTAAACGAGACCTGCCGTACAATGGGGAAAACAATTTTCTCGGGCCTCGAGAGAGGAGAAAGACAATACATACCACAACACTGGGCTACAACCCGGTAGAAAGTGAGATGGAGAAAGACAATACATACCACGACACTGGGCTACAACCCGGTAGAAGGTGAGATGGAGAAAGACAATACATACCACGACACTGGGCTACAACCCGGTAGAAGGTGAGATGGAGAAAGACAATACATACCACGACACTGGGCTACAACCCGGTAGAAGGTGAGATGGAGAAAGACAATACATACCACGACACTGGGCTACAACCCGGTAGAAGGTGAGATGGAGAAAGACAATACATACCACAACACTGGGCTACAACCCGGTAGAAGGTGAGATGGAGAAAGACAATACATACCACGACACTGGGCTACAACCCGGTAGAAGGTGAGATGGAGAAAGACAATACATACCACGACACTGGGCTACAACCCGGTAGAAAGTGAGATGGAGAACGACAATACATACCACGACACTGGGCTACAACCCGGTAGAAGGTGAGACGACAAAAGACAAATACATACCACGACACTGGGCAACAACCCGGTAGAAAGTGAGGGGAGAAAGACAATACATACCACGACACTGGGCTACAACCCGGTAGAAAGTTCAACTACAGAAGATAGAACAAAGCTAGAGACAGCGTTAGGTTGGTGGTGTTATGTAGTCACTTGGAATTCAGCGCCCGACCTTACTAGTAGGGATGTCAGACGTATCAGATAAGTACACCATATTTTCCTTATATATTTTAATTAAATGTAAATTGCATTTTTTTGTAATGTATTTTTTTTTTACTTTTTTGTTATGGATACCTCTTGAACTCGAGTTAATTTAACTGTTAACGGTTCTTTGGTGGTGGGTGACAAGTGGCTCTGCTTACATCATATTGCGTGCCCCAGAAGGTTTACCCAGATCCTCCGGGCTGTAGTGCAATGTACAGCTCCTCAGTCAGCTCACCACAATAGGAATTACAATGTATATTCCCACCTTGTACGCCTTGGCGAGACTGCTTTCACAGTCAGTAACGAGTAACACGCTCGCAAACGTGATGTCTTGACTAGTATGTTTCACCCGACCCTAATTGCTCTGAGTCATCCAGAAGATTAGACAGAAAACAATTGTTAACTGATGATACTACTAAACATGATTTGTTTTAAATATTGCGAAGCTACGAAGTCACTGAAGGTCAAAATGGTATACAAAAAATACATGTTTGGCATTGTTTCTTATCCGCTGCAGTAACCGATCCGTATCTATTCTTGGGTTTATCGACTGGGAACATGATACTGTTGTGTCGGGGTTTGTGTGTCGCGTGGTGAGGAACTAGCCTGGATATTGTCTGACAGCATGAGAGGCAAAGTCGTTATTAGAGTTGGTTTGTGCTTTAGAATATCACATTCGGGGATGAAGATGCTGAGCAGCGCATGAGCTGCAGCGGTCAGCGACCCATAGCTGACTGCTAGGGTCAGGGTCAGCGAACCAAAGCTGCCAAGACCCTTCTACGCCTCCACACAGTGATCCTGGATAACAGGGCAGACTGGCTAAGGAGAAGGGATCGAAGAGGGAATGCTTCCCCGGTACTCAAAAAATGCTTGCTGAAGTCGGATGTGTTGGACCGGAAGGTGCAAATATCGCAGTCAAGCTGTAAACTACGACACAACGCATTCCGTTCTCTAGACTACATTTTGCTACCTAAGGCCTTTCAGTGTTTGGTAGTAGGAGATTGAGAACGAACGAAGCCAAGTCAAGCCAAACCAAGCCAAGCCATATGTCTTAGTCGACCTGTACAAGGGTGGGCATAAGCCCATGTGCATTTCCCATCTGGTGTAAGCTTGATGTAGCCAGGATGAGGATTTCCTGCTTAGCAGACTAGGCTCGAGCAGCTTATTAATCCACTATGGAGGGTGGTTAAGTGATGTGCGCGTCGACCTTAATAGACTGAAACACTACAACAAAGTAGACCCGCAGCCTGTTAGGCGCCATCAATGCTGCTCTTCAGAAACCACCTAACCATGACCGGTGTTATGCCATGTCACACAGTTAGTAGCCTCTTACGACATGCTCTCTGTGTGGCAGTGGTGCTTTTCTTGTCCTGTCATACACATAGACCCCGGCAAATCACTCACAATTTCTTCAAAGGTTCTGGGCACCTATATGTCTGCCCAAGTTTCACTGATGCCTGTTCAGTCTAACGTAACATAATCAAATAATAACATAAGCAAAACGTGCCCTCGCGCGCTATTCTCCAATCTGGGAAGCAGTTTAAAGTCAGAACAATTGGCTGTTACAAACGTCAAATGAACGCTGCCCTAGAATAAGTAACATTGGGAAGTACAATAATCCTTATTGATGTGATGTTATTTTGAGAGATAGCGGGTTAAGAAGTCCTAACACGAAAACTTGATCTAGACAAGTAAGATAGAATATGATCGATGGATTGTGTGTGCGTGCTATGGCGAATATGGAGTGACAGATTAGGTAACTAGTCACGTTTCGCTCCAGTCTACTCGGCTGACATACTTTTAGGAAAACTTGAAGGAAGTGTCCACGCGCCAACAAAGAAAACAGTCCAAATGTACTTTGGTGGTGGCGTGGGCTAGTGGTTAGGTGACACGACTCACAAACCGTATGTGCTGGGTTCGCTCCTCAACAAAGCATCGGCCGTTACCCCGGGGAAGCAAATCCTTAGAAAAAAAAGGAGGAAGCAAACCCTTACATAAAATGAATCTCTAAGTCGGAAGGACTGGGCCGACAGGAGCAAAATAAAAACAGAGTAACGAACACCGGCTTGGGGAATAGAGAAATAAGGTGAACGACAATTATTTTTTGGGTAAAATACATACTTTAACTCTTCATTCTTGTTGACTGTTCAGGGACTACATTTATGTTTGACCGAATGAGGTCAGTCGCTGTGGAAGCCATATGGTCCCAGTGGAGGAAACTAGGTATGCTGGTGGCTATAATAGATGGCTGACACATGTCCAGTAATGAGCAGACTGTTGTTGTTGTTGAATGCTCACAATCAGTAAGTTTACTCTATTGTGCAACCTTGAAGGGCGTTACGTGGCGGGTAGCAGTAGCTTTCCTCACATCCCGAGCGTGCTGGTGAAGGTATACACGTGTCCTCCAGGCAGTTGTGCTATTCTTGGCTTCATTTGCGTGTCGCTGACTGCTAGTGGGATCGCGTTGATCTTCCACCTCGTTACCCAGGATATCATCAAAACAGTTTCCATGACCTGCGTGGAAGTGAGGTGGTGGTCCTAGTCAGTATGTTTTACCTGACCCTGACTAATATGTCCGACTAGTATGTTTTACCTGACCCTGACTAACATGTCCGACTAGTATGTTTTACCTGACCCTGACTAACATGTCCGACTAGTATGTTTTACCTGACCCTGACTAACATGTCCGACTAGTATGTTTTACCTGACCCTGACTAACATGTCCGACTAGTATGTTTTACCTGACCCTGACTAACATGTCCGACTAGTATGTTTTACCTGACCCTGACTAACATGTCCGACTAGTATGTTTTACCTGACCCTGACTAACATGTCCGACTAGTATGTTTTACCTGACCCTGACTAACATGTCCGACTAGTATGTTTTGCCTTATCAGAAGCTTGTCTCCTTACCCCACTGAGAAGACAGATAGTAAACTCTTGTATCCACCAGTTTGTTAAATCCCAAACTTAGCTATACAACACGAATCCAAATTATGCAGTAGCTGAAGAAAAAAATAAAACAAAGGAGGTCACACCTCTCCCACGACGTCTAACGACATAAGTGGACTGAAGATAGATTGACCCGAAAAATGATCTGGCCGTTCTATCGTTATGTATGTGCTGTTCATTTACCTAGTTCTTGGTAAAGACCATCATTCTTCGAACGACATGTCTGGGTATTTTCGTCTTTATTCACCCCAAACAAATTTCCATGCGTTCACATCTTACGGGACATTCCATTTCTAGTTAAGGGGAGGACAGATCGAAATAATGTTATTTTAAGTAAATAATTCAGATAAAGTGTAGAAAGGATGTTGTATTTCAGTTTTGCGATGGGCTAGGGTTTATGGATAGGTTTAGGTTCAGGATTATAGTTATGGTTCGGTTAGGTTTAGGTTCAGGATTATAGTTATGGTTCGGATAGGTTTAGGTTCAGGATTATAGTTATGGTTCAGATAGGTTTAGGTTCAGGATTATAGTTATGGTTCGGTTAGGTTTAGGTTCAGGATTATAGTTATGGTTCGGTTAGGTTTAGGTTCAGGATTATAGTTATGGTTCGGTTAGGTTTAGGTTCAGGATTATAGTTATGGTTCGGTTAGGTTTAGGTTCAGGATTATAGTTATGGTTCGGTTAGGTTTAGGTTCAGGATTATAGTTATGGTTCGGATAGGTTTAGGTTCAGGATTATAGTTATGGTTCAGATAGGTTTAGGTTCAGGATTATAGTTATGGTTCGGTTAGGTTTAGGTTCAGGATTATAGTTATGGTTCGGTTAGGTTTAGGTTCAGGATTATAGTTATGGTTGGGTTAGGTTTAGGTTCAGGATTATAGTTATGGTTCGGTTAGGTTTAGGTTCAGGATTATAGTTATGGTTCGGTTAGGTTTAGGTTCAGGATTATAGTTATGGTTCGGTTAGGTTTAGGTTTATAGTTATGGTTCGGTTAGGTTTAGGTTCAGGATTATAGTTATGGTTCGGTTAGGTTTAGGTTCAGGATTATAGTTATGGTTCGGTTAGGTTTAGGTTCAGGATTATAGTTATGGTTCGGTTAGGTTTAGGTTCAGGATTATAGTTATGGTTCGGTTAGGTTTAGGTTCAGGATTATAGTTATGGTTCGGTTAGGTTTAGGTTCAGGATTATAGTTATGGTTCGGTTAGGTTTAGGTTCAGGATTATAGTTATGGTTCGGTTAGGTTTAGGTTCAGGATTATAGTTATGGTTCGGTTAGGTTTAGGTTCAGGATTATAGTTATGGTTCGGTTAGGTTTAGGTTCAGGATTATAGTTATGGTTCGGATAGGTTTAGGTTCAGGATTATAGTTATGGTTCGGTTAGGTTAAGGTTCAGGATTATAGTTATGGTTCGGTTAGGTTTAGGTTCATGATTATAGTTATGGTTCGGTTAGGTTTAGGTTCAGGATTATAGTTATGGTTCGTTTAGGTTCAGGATTATAGTTATGGTTCGGTTAGGTTTAGGTTCAGGATTATAGTTATGGTTCGGTTAGGTTTAGGTTCAGGATTATAGTTATGGTTCGGTTAGGTTTAGGTTCAAGATTATAGTTATGGTTCGGTTAGGTTTAGGTTCAGGATTATAGTTATGGTTCGGTTAGGTTTAGGTTCAGGATTATAGTTATGGTTTGGTTAGGTTTAGGTTCAGGATTATAGTTATGGTTCGGTTAGGTTTAGGTTCGGGATTATAGTTATGGTTCCGTTAGGTTTAGGTTCAGGATTATAGTTATGGTTCGGTTAGGTTTAGGTTCAGGATTATAGTTATGGTTCGGTTAGGTTTAGGTTCAGGATAATAGTTATGGTTCGGTTAGGTTTAGGTTCAGGATTATAGTTATGGTTCGATTAGGTTTAGGTTCAGGATTATAGTTATGGTTCGATTAGGTTTAGGTTCAGGATTATAGTTATGGTTCGATTAGGTTTAGGGTTAGGATTAAGGTTATGGTTAGGGTTATGGATATATTTAGGGTTAGGGTTGTATAACATAGTTGTCATTACATGGTATGACAGCATGGATGCTGCTGCTATAGAAACTCGATCCATCTCTTCTTGTCAAGGACCAACGTTGACAGATTTCACAAATTCTCTTCTATTCTCGCAGAATGTTTGATACCCCTAACAGTTAATAAATGGGCTACTCTTTGACGTCACTGCCTCAGATTCGGTGCTAAAAACATTAATTTCTTTAATTAAGTCACAAGTCCAAATATATGTCTTGTTTTTGTGTATATTTATTTTTCATTGGTTTTTCATATTGTGCCTCGTGCGTTATTATGCACAACTATTTTGGCCATTTGTGTATTCAGTCATCTTTGCTCTCTAGTATTTCTGCAGTCCTTCACATGTTGTCTGTGCTGACACATAGCTGCTGAGAATCTCTCATCTAAAGTGTACTGTGAGGGTACACACGCCCCGTAGTTGTCCTTCCATGCTCAACATGCGCTCGTCAATCCCAAACTGCTGTAGCCTGCATAGCTGGTTCATTGATTGTAATATAGCTACAGAAGAGGCAGTTCTTCTTTGGTATAAGTAATATCTCTCTCTCTCTCTCTCGCTCTCTCTCTCTTTCTCTCTATCTAACTCCTTCTCTCTCTTCCTCTCACACCCTCATTTGCCATTCTCCACCTCACCCAAAAAAATATATATATGAAAAACTAATTATAATTTTTTTTGAAAAATCCATTCCAAATATCGTGACACGGGGTTTTGGATCAATCGACCTTCGTATTAACAGAAATACAATTTAGTTAATTAAACATAAGAAATAGGAAAATACGAACGCTGACAAAAGTAATTATGGAAATAATAATTTGGGGGGGGGGGGGGGGGGCGTCACTGAGACGTTAGTCCGGTCAGGCACAACATACTGACCAGGACGTCGCGTCAGGGTCATGCACAAATGCTGACCAATAGCACTATCTCTCTTCCAAGTAGCGTTCCTTTGAAACTGGCTGTTTTCAAGGCCGTTTGGCTGACGAGATTTTTTGATCGATGTGATCCCCATAGTAGTGACCATGCAGATGAAGCCAAGCATTGTACAACCACCTGGGGGATACCTATCCATCTTCCTTAACATGCTCCGGATGTGGGGAAATCTGCTACAACCGGCCACTTAGCCCTCTTGTCGGGGCTCACAAAAGAGTCAACTTTCTCATTGTAGGCATTCAACAAGAAGACCAACATCCATACAGTGGAGAGGGGACGGCGTGGCCTAGTGGCTAAGTGACACGGCTCACAACCAGAAGGTGCTGGGTTCGATCCTAATCACAGCACCGGCCGTTACCCCGGGGAAGCAAACCCTTAGAAAATGCAGGAGGAAGCAGACCCTTACATAAAAATGCATGCTGAAGTCGGATGCACTGGGCCGACAGGCGCAAAATAAAAACGCAGTCCAACGCACACCGTCTTCGGGATTAGAGAAATAAGGCGAACGCAAAACAAAACAACAAAATACAGTGGAGAAACAAACCAGAATATTCTGTGTCCTTCCCTCACTCAGCTGTCCCACTTGCCCTCAGTTTGCTGTCTTTGTTGTTGCCACCTCGTCCTAGACGCTGTCCAAGTCAGTAAGTCAATACAGGAAGTATAATGCCGCTAAAACAATCTGGTCTCTGTTTTCCAGTTTGTCTCGTTATGCGCGTGGCTATTGTACACGGTTTAGAACTCGCGGGAAATCAGGCTCTACAAAGACGTCCTAGGATTACTTTTCCTAGACAAGTTTGAGAACTCATTCCTTGTAGTGCTTGCGATAAGTTTATCTACAGGTCTCGTGCCGTTTTCATTGTGTTGGGTGGTCGGGTGGGTAAAATAACAACCACAGATCGGGGGTACAGAATATACAAGTTACTGTATTGACTAGCTGACAAATCCATTGCTTTATGATCATCATCATCTTGTAGCATGTCCTTTAAAACGCCGTTCTTACAACAGCCGATCTGTAAGACTTTCAATCTCTGGCCAGAATTCCCGGCTGTCGTTGCCATTTTCAGGACCTCAGTGATGTCTTGTACCCATCTTCCCCTCGGTCTGCCTATGCCCCGCTTTCCATATACCATATCCTCCAGTATCACTCTCTCTAGGCCATTATATAGATATGTTGTTTGGAATGCCCACACTGAGTAGATTACTCTTATGTGCCCCTGAAAAGGGCGTTAAGTAGCGGGTTGTAGTAGCTTTCCTCGCATCCCGAGCGTGCTGATGAAGATGGACCTGGGTCCTCCAGGCGGTGTTGCTATGCTTAGCTTCAACTGCGTGTCGCTCATTACTACGGAGATCACTTCGAACCTCACCTTGTTAGCCAGACTGTTGTCCTCAACAACAGCCCGTTTCCAGGACGACCAACCAAGTCATGTTAGGGTCTTGGCCAGTATATTTCTTCAGATCCTGGCTAACATTGTCTGATCAGTGTGTTTTGCCTGACCAGACGATAGCCTCATACGATATATATATATATGGCTTGGCTTCGTTCGTTCTAAATCCCCAGCTACCAAACCCTGACACGGGACTAAGAAGCAAAATGTAGTCCAGAGAACGGAATGCGTTGTGTCGTAGTTTACAGCTTGACTGCGGATTTTGCACCTTTCGGTCCAATACATCCGAATTCAGCTAGCATTTTTGTGTGCACCGGGTTAGCATTCCCTCTCCGATCCCTTCTCCTTAGCCAGTCTGCCCTGCTGCAGCCTGTTATCCAGGATCACCGAGTGGAGGCGTAGAAGGGTCTTTGCATCTGGTTCGCTGGCCCTGACACTAGTAGTCAGCTATGGGTCGCTGACCGCTGCAGCTCATGCGCTGCTCAGCATCTGGATCCCATATACATATATAATCTCCGAACGAAATGGCCCAATTGTTATGAAACTTAGTGACAATCGCTAGAAGTGCTTACCTACGTATTGTCTGTTTCAGTTCGTGCTCAAAATGTCTGCCTCTAGCTGCAACGCATGCGCGAAGTCGTGCACGTTACATTCTCTGTGACGTGCTAATTTGCTGCTCGTCTCAATCCTGTTGTTATAACTCATTCCTGCTGTATGCACTATGATAGCTCATCCATGTTCCCAATATTCCTTCGGTAGATATTCTCTTGCAAAACACCCTAAATACAAAAGTTAACTGGGCTTAGATCTGGACTATTTGATGGTCATATTAGGTTCATCTTCTTCATCTACTACGTTCGTTCTCAATCTCCCACTACCAAGCTCTGAACAGGGATTTGCAATTAACAGGATGTAGTCCGGAGAACGGAATGCGTTGTGTCGCTAGTTTACAACTTGACTGCGATATTTGCACCTTTCTGTCCGACACATCCGACTTCGACAGATATATTCGGTTCAATAAATTCATGTCTTATTGGTTGCAGCGCAACTCTATATCCCCAACAAGAAGAGCAAGATAGAAGACACCATAATTCTGACACATCATTTTACAGAAGAGGATTACCATTATAAAACAGGATTATCATATTTGCTTTCTTCATTTTACATATATTTTCTAATGTGTGTTACCGTTCCCCGAAAGGATAGTAATACACATTTGTAGTGTAACCTACCAGACATTTCGTAAGTAGCGGCCTAGGATGGTTGGGCACGGGCCTTGCTACTCATCTTAACGAAAGTATTACCTCCAGAAAAGCAGAAGACTCTACACTATAGGTCAAGAAGAACGACTAAGTCGAGTCAAATATTCTGTTTCGGGCTGAATATGCTGCACATTGCGTGAGCTAACAACAGTCAGCAACTCATAGCTGACCGCTTGCATCAGGGTCAGCGAACCATAGGTGGCCAGACACTATTCTGCCTTCATGGGGCGCGTCCAAGTGGCGACCATGGAGATAGGTTCCACTAGTGTAGACTGGCTAAAACAGGAGTCGCAGTAGACACTCCCTCCTCCTCCTCTCCCCCACCCCGAAAAGGGCAGTACAAACCGGATGTGTCGGGCCTACGGACGACGCAGATATCTCAGCCTGGATGTATATACTATGAGATACCTTTTTAGGATATCTCAGCCTGGCTGTATAAACTATGACATACGTTTTTAGGATATCTCAGCCTGGCTGTATGAACTATGACATACCTTTTTAGGATATCTCAGCCTGGCCGTATGAACTAGGACATACCTTTTTAGGATATCTCAGCCTGGCTGTATAAACTATGACATACCTTTTTAGAATATCTCAGCCTGGCTGTATGAACTATAACATACCTTTTTAGGATATCTCAGCCTGGCTGTATAAACTATGACATACCTTTTTATGATATCTCAGCCTGGCTGTATGAACTATGACATACCTTTTCAGAATATCTCAGCCTGGCTGTATGAACTATAACATACCTTTTTAGGATATCTCAGCCTGGCTGTATAAACTATGACATACCTTTTTAGGATATCTCAGTCTGGCTGTATAATCTATGACATACCTTTTTAGGATATCTCAGCCTGGCTGTATGAACTATGACATACCTTTTCAGGATATCTCAGTCTGGCTGTATAAACTATGACATACCTTTTTATGATATCTCAGCCTGGCTGTATAAACTATGACATACCTTTTTAGGATATCTCAGTCTGGCCGAATAAATTATGACATACCTTTTTAGGATATCTCAGCCTGGCTGTATTAACTATGACATATCTTTTTATGATATCTCAGCCTGGCTATATAAACTATGACATACCTTTTTAGAATATCTCAGCCTGGCTGTATGAACTATAACATACCTTTTTAGGATATCTCAGCCTGGCTGTATGAACTATGCCATACCTTTTTAGGATATCTCAGTCTGGCTGTATGAACTATGACATACCTTTTTAGGATATCTCAGCCTGGCTGTATAAATTATAACATACCTTTTTAGGATATCTCAGCCTGGCTGTATAAACTATGACATACCTTTTTATGATATCTCAGTCTGGCTGTATAAATTATGACATACCTTTTTAGGATATCTCAGCATGGCTGTATAAACTATGACATACCTTTTTAGGATATCTCAGCCTGGCTGTATGAACTATGACATACCTTTTTATGATATCTCAGACTGGCTGTATAAATTATGACATACCTTTTTAGAACGACGATCGAAAACATAAAAGAACTTACATTTGTCAGTGATTATTTAGCAGTCATATAATTCACACCAGCGGCCACATACTTGTCTGAGAATGGGGTTTCTATCTGATTTTCAAGGCTGTATTCAAGGCAGTCTGTCTGCCGAAAAATGGATCGACTTGATCCTCGTAGTAGTAAGCAGATGGAGCCAAGCAAAGCACAACCGCCTGGAGGACTGCTGTCCGCCTTCGTCAGCACGCTCGGAATGTGAGATGCTACAGCCCGCCACATAATCCCTTTTCAGAGCGCATGACAAAGTAAACTTACCCTGACTAACATGCTTGACCAGTATATTGTGCCTGACCCTGACTAACATGCCTGACCAGTATATTGTGCCTGACCCTAACTAACATGCCTAACCAGTATATTGTGCCTGACCCTGACTAACATGCCTGACCAGTATATTGTGCCTGACCCTGACTAACATGCCTGACCAGTATATTGTGCCTGACCCTGACTAACATGCATGACCAGTATATTGTGCCTGACCCTGACTAACATGCCTGACCAGTATATTGTGCCTGACCCTGACTAACATGCCTGACCAGTATATTGTGCCTGACCCTAACTAACATGCCTGACCAGTATATTGTGCCTGACCCTGACTAACATGCCTGACCAGTATATTGTGCCTGACGCTAACTAACATGCCTGACCAGTATATTGTGCCTGACCCTAACTAACATGCCTGACCAGTATATTGTGCCTGACCCTGACTAACATGCCTGACCAGTATATTGTGCCTGACGCTAACTAACATGCCTGACCAGTATATTGTGCCTGACCCTAACTAACATGCCTGACCAGTATAGTGTGCCTGACCCTGACTAACATGCCTGACCAGTATATTGTGCCTGACCCTGACTAACATGCCTGACCAGTATATTGTGCCTGACCCTAACTAACATGCCTGACCAGTATATTGTGCCTGACCCTGACTAACATGAATGACCAGTATATTGTGCCTGACCCTGACTAACATGCCTGACCAGTATATTGTGCCTGACCCTGACTAACATGCCTGACCAGTATATTGTGCCTGACCCTAACTAACATGCCTGACCAGTATATTGTGCCTGACCCTGACTAACATGCATGACCAGTATATTGTGCCTGACCCTAACTAACATGCCTGACCAGTATATTGTGCCTGACCCTAACTGCCTGACCAGTATATTTTGCCTGACCCTGACTAACATGCCTGACCAGTATATTTTGCCTGACCCTAACTAACATGCCTGACCAGTATATTGTGCCTGACCCTAACTGCCTGACCAGTATATTTTGCCTGACCCTGACTAACATGCCTGACCAGTATATTTTGCCTGACCCTAACTAACATGCCTGACCAGTATATTGTGCCTGACCCTAACTAACGTGCCTGACCAGTATATGTTGCCTGATCAGACGTTAGTCTTCCTCCCCAGCCCACACTGTTATTCCAATAGCAGTTTCAGTAGTGTGGCAGTCACCCTTTCCTAGTCTAGCCATGATAGGTTCCTGCAAGATCTAAACTGTTTGTAATGTAAGGAGGTAAATCTGTACTTTGCTACTCGAAACCACGGACACCATTTTTGTTCAGCGAACAGTAATATACAGATTGTTCCATCTTCAGGTCACGCCACTTAAAATGATGCCGGGCTTCGAAATACGTGGAGTGATACAAAAGAGTATCAGACCTGAGGTCCCTTTCGGAATAGGTCCCTTCTGAGTGGCCACACTTCTCCGAGCGGTAGTTCCACTGCTGGAAGCAGCTCGTAGAATTAACAGGCAGTCTCAATTGATAGCCTTAAACTCTGCCGTGGCAGTCAACTGGCAGCCTCAAACTCTGCCGTGGCAGTCAACAGGCTGCCTCAAACTCTGCCGTGGTAGTCAACTGGCAGCCTCAAACCCTGCCGTGGTAGTCAACTGGCAGCCTCAAACCCTGCCGTGGTAGTCAACTGGCAGCCTCAAACCCTGCCGTGGCAGTCAACAGGCAGCCTCAAACCCTGCCGTGGCAGTTAACGGGCAGCCTCAAACCCTGCCGTGGCAGTCAACTGGCAGCCTCAAACTCTGCAGTGGTAGTCAACTGGCAGCCTTAAACCCTGCCGTGGCAGTCAACTGGCAGCCTCAAACTCTGCCGTGGCAGTCAACAGGCAACCTAAACCGGCATCCTAAGCTGTAGCTCCAATAAATAATATGACTACTTTAAAAAACTAATTTTCTTACCAAAAAGTCTCGGTTTGACTTGTACGCCCCTCGTATTTTCAAATGGTGCAAATATCAATTGATAAAATATTAATAAAAAAAAGGTTAAAGCTTCGACTTCACCGCGCGGAGCCCACGTGGCTCCGTTTACGTGGCTCCATCTCTCTCCACAGAACAGTATCCCGCCTGCCGAAAGCATCGCACAAAACACGAACACCGCAGCTTCCGCGATGAACCCAGAGATCTCCAGGAAAAGACAGCAGGCTTTAGTTCGAGTCCCTCAATGTAAAGGGAAAAGACAGCATGCTTTAGTTGGAGAATTCGAGTCCCTCAATGTAAAGGGAAAAGGCAGCAGGCTTTAGTTCGAGTCCCTCAATGTAAAGGGAAAAGACAGCAGGCTTCAGTTGGAGAATCCGTCCCTCAATGTAAAGGGAAAAGACAACAGGCTTTAGTTGGAGAATCCGAGTCCCTCAATGTAAAGGGAAAAGACAGCAGGCTTTAGTTCGAGTCCCTCAATGTAAAGGGAAAAGACAGCAGGCTTTAGTTCGAGTCCCTCAATGTAAAGGGAAAAGACAACAGGCTTTAGTTGGAGAATCCGAGTCCCTCAATGTAAATGAGCAATGGCTGAGCAGTGCATAGGCTGCAGTGGTCAGTGGCCCCAAGCTGACTGTTATCGTCAGGACCAGAGCTGCCAAGACCCTTCTACGCCTCTACTCGCACATCTGTTGACCACCGTCCAAGAAACTGGTTATCTGCAGAATCTTCTAAACCAGTATAAAGTCGTTAAGCTAAGATTAAACCTTCACGGAGAACAGTGTGCAACAGAGCAGTCTGGATAAGGAGAAGTTATCGAAAAGGGAAGGCTAACCCTGGGCCCAAAAATGCCAATTGAAGTCATGTTTTCGACCGATATTTGCATATATCGCAGTCAATCTGTAAACTACCACATAACGCATTCCATTCTCCGGACATCCTGCTACTTGCACAGCCTTTTTTAGTGCTTGTTATCGATAATTTGAGAACAGACAAAGAATAAGACGAGGAAATCAGCAATGATCAAAGAAAAAAGAAGGACATAGAAGATGATGATGACAAAGAAGAGGAATTTGAATGTGTTAACGTGGTAATGCTTACTAGCCTCATGCATATCCCTCTTTAGTCGATTTTCATGTCATGCTTGCGCAGTTACAGTGTTTCGTTTCATTTACATCCGAGTAGAGAAGTTATCAAACTGCTTGTAATCAATCTATCACGTTGGCAACGGGCCATTTGAAACGTTGCAATGACCCACACATGGTCCGCGAGTACAAGGCTGCTCATGTGTCGTAGACAGAGGCGAGGTTCTGGAGTTATGGTAGGAAAAATAATTCTGACTTCAACGGAACGGAAAGATCGATATTCATTGTAAACGTTTCCTTTAGATTGCACTTTGCTTTCTCACTTAACACCTTTAAAGCCTTGGTCTGGTCTCTTGTGTCTGTCATGTCGCCAGACTGTTGTGCGTTCTCATTTGATTTTAGCGTGTACTGCCTTGTGATTTTTTTTCTTTTTTTTTTTCCTTGCATTATGTAATATTCATGTTATTTGTTGGTTCACTTTGGTTGTATAATAAACTCTGCTGGTTTTCCAGTTTTGTCATGCCGTTTGAGGCTGCGAGTTAGGCTGTCAGTTGAGGCTGTCAGTTGAGGCTGCCAGTTGAGGCCGTTAGTTGAGGCTACGAGTTGAGGCTGTAAGTTGAGGCTGCCAGCTTAGGATACGAGTTGTGGCTGTCAGTTGAGGATACGAGTTGAGGCTGCCAGTTGAGGCCGTCAGTTGAGGACACGAGTTGAGGCTGCCAATTGAGGCTACAGGTTGGGGCTGTTAGTTGAGGCTGCCTAATTGAGGCTGCCAGTTGAGGCTACGAGTTGAGACCGTCAGTTGAGGACACGAGTTGAGGCTGCCAATTGAGGCTACAGGTTGGGGCTGTTAGTTGAGGCTGCCTAATTGATGCTGCCAGTTGAGGCTACGAGTTGAGACCGTCAGTTAAGGCTACGAGTTGAGTCTGCCGGTTGAAGCTACGAGTTAAGACTGCCAGTTGATTGTCAGTGGAGGCTACGAGTTGAGGCTGCCAGTTAAGGCTGTCAGTTGAGGCTACGAGTTAAGGCCGTCAGTTGAGGCTACGATTTGAGGCTGCAAGTTGAGGCTGCCAGTTGAGGCTTCCAGTGGAGGCTGCCAGTTGAGACCGCCAATTAAGGCTACGAGGTTAGGCTGTTAATTGAGGCTGTCAGTTAAGGCTACGGTGTTAGGCTGTTAATTGAGGCTGCCAGTTGAGGCTGTCAGTTAAGGCTACGGTGTTAGGCTGTTAATTGAGGCTGCCAGTTGAGACCCCCAGTTAAGGCTACGGGGTTAGGCTGTTTATTGAGCCTGCCAGTTGAGGCTGTCATTTAAAGCCGCCAGTTGAGGCTTCTAGTGGAGGCTGCCAGTTGAGGCTGTCATTTAAAGCCGCCAGTTGAGGCTGCCAGTGGTGGCTGCCAGTTGAGACCGCCAGTTAAGGCTACGAGGAAAGGCTGTTAATTGAGGCTGCCAGTTGAGGCTGTCATTTAAAGCCGCCAGTTGAGGCTTCCAGTTGAGGCTGCCAGTTGAGGCTGTCATTTAAAGCCGCCAGTTGAGGCTGCCAGTTGAGGCTGTCATTTAAAGCCGCCAGTTGAGGCTTCCAGTTGAGGCTTCCAATTGAGGCTGCCAGTTGAGGCTGTCATTTAAAGCCGCCAGTTGAGGCTTCTAGTTGAGGCTTCCAGTGGAGGCTGCCAGTTGAGGCTGTCATTTAAAGCCGCCAGTTGAGGCTGCCAGTTGAGGCTATATTACTGGAGTGGCATGCATGATGTCATACAATATTTTTCCTTTCGTCTTTATCATGACTTTTCTGTCCGTTTTGGTTTGTAATTCACTTTTATTATGTTATAACCTTCGTTTGTCGATCTTTCTCCTTTTTGTATATCTTATGATCGTTACTCTGTCTCTCCTACTAGATTTGGATCACTGTCTTGTGCTTCCTTTCCACTCGTCACTGGCATCTTGTCAATTCTGGTTTGTAATGCGCTTTTATTGTGTTATAAAGTTTATTCTGACTGCCCTTGTCGCCTTAACGTTGATATCATCTCCCTGATTCTATCCGTGTCTGGCTTGCTCTTTCACGCGTCCTTTTATTATCCAGCATATCCGTGTTGTTGTTGCTGATGCCAACGTTGAGTGTGATTACTCTTTTGTGCTTCCTGAATGGAACGTTTACTGGCGGGTTGCTGTAGTTTCTTCACATCCCGAGCGCGCTGATGAATGTAGGGCGGTGTCCTCCAGGCGGTTGTGCTAAGATTGGCTTCATGTCGTTAATTAAACTACCAAGAAGAACAGTCCATTTCCAAGGATGACTGAGGAAGTCGGTGGCGGTCTTGGCCGGTATGTTTTGCCTGACCAGACATTAGACTCTCCCCCCCCCCCTCCCCTATTATCCTACATACATTTGATTACATTCTTATCTCTTCCGTTTTCTCAAAATTCTCTTTGGTGTTGTTATTAGGTATGTTATTCTGTCTTATATCCCCTGTTCTCTCTAACATAATGTTATCTACCATCATAATGTTCCCTGTACCATAATGTTATATCTGCCTTCTGTCCCCTGTTATCTCTAACATACTGTTATATCTGTATGCTGTCCCCTATTCTCTCTATCATAAAGTTAGTTCTGCCTTCTGTCCCTTGTTCTCTCTAACATAATGTTATATCTGCCGTCTGTCCCCTATTCTCTCTAACATAATGTTATATCTGCCTTCTGTCCCCTGTTATCGCTAACATACTGTTATATCTGTATGCTGTCCCCTATTCTCTCTATCATAAAGTTAGTTCTGCCTTCTGCCCCCTGGTCTCTCTAACATAATGTTATATCTGCCTTCTGTCCCCTGGTCTCTCTAACATAATGTTATATCTACCTTCTGTCCCCTGGTCTCTCTAACATAATGTTATATCTGCCTTCTGTCCCCTGGTCTCTCTAACATAATGTTATATCTGCCTTCTGCCCCATGGTCTCTCTAACATAATGTTATATCTGCCTTCTGCCCCCTGGTCTCTCTAACATAATGTTATATCTGCCTTCTGTCCCCTGGTCTCTCTAACATAATGTTATATCTGCCTTCTGCCCCCTGGTCTCTCTAACATAATGTTATATCTGCCTTCTGCCCCCTGGTCTCTCTAACATAATGTTATATCTGCCTTCTGCCCCCTGGTCTCTCTAACATAATGTTATATCTGCCTTCTGCCCCCTGGTCTCTCTAACATAATGTTATATCTGCCTTCTGCCCCCTGGTCTCTCTAACATAATGTTATATCTGCCTTCTGCCCCCTGGTCTCTCTAACATAATGTTATATCTGCCTTCTGCCCCCTGGTCTCTCTAACATAATGTTATATCTGCCTTCTGCCCCCTGGTCTCTCTAACATAATGTTATATCTGCCTTCTGCCCCCTGGTCTCTCTAACATAATGTTATATCTGCCTTCTGCCCCCTGGTCTCTCTAACATAATGTTATATCTGCCTTCTGCCCCCTGGTCTCTCTAACATAATGTTATATCTGCCTTCTGTCCCCTGGTCTCTCTAACATAATGTTATATCTGCCTTCTGCCCCCTGGTCTCTCTAACATAATGTTATATCTGCCTTCTGCCCCCTGGTCTCTCTAACATAATGTTATATCTGCCTTCTGCCCCCTGGTCTCTCTAACATAATGTTATATCTGCCTTCTGCCCCCTGGTCTCTCTAACATAATGTTATATCTGCCTTCTGCCCCCTGGTCTCTCTAACATAATGTTATATCTGCCTTCTGCCCCCTGGTCTCTCTAACATAATGTTATATCTGCCTTCTGCCCCCTGGTCTCTCTAACATAATGTTATATCTGCCTTCTGCCCCCTGGTCTCTCTAACATAATGTTATATCTGCCTTCTGTCCCCTGGTCTCTCTAACATAATGTTATATCTGCCTTCTGCCCCCTGGTCTCTCTAACATAATGTTATATCTGCCTTCTGCCCCCTGGTCTCTCTAACATAATGTTATATCTGCCTTCTGTCCCCTGGTCTCTCTAACATAATGTTATATCTGCCTTCTGCCCCCTGGTCTCTCTAACATAATGTTATATCTGCCTTCTGCCCCCTGGTCTCTCTAACATAATGTTATATCTGCCTTCTGTCCCCTGGTCTCTCTAACATAATGTTATATCTGCCTTCTGCCCCCTGGTCTCTCTAACATAATGTTATATCTGCCTTCTGCCCCCTGGTCTCTCTAACATAATGTTATATCTGCCTTCTGCCCCCTGGTCTCTCTAACATAATGTTATATCTGCCTTCTGCCCCCTGGTCTCTCTAACATAATGTTATATCTGCCTTCTGCCCCCATGGTCTCTCTAACATAATGTTATATCTGCCTTCTGCCCCCTGGTCTCTCTAACATAATGTTATATCTGCCTTCTGCCCCCATGGTCTCTCTAACATAATGTTATATCTGCCTTCTGCCCCCTGGTCTCTCTAACATAATGTTATATCTGCCTTCTGCCCCCATGGTCTCTCTAACATAATGTTATATCTGCCTTCTGCCCCCTGGTCTCTCTAACATAATGTTATATCTGCCTTCTGCCCCCATGGTCTCTCTAACATAATGTTATATCTGCCTTCTGCCCCCTGGTCTCTCTAACATAATGTTATATCTGCCTTCTGCCCCCATGGTCTCTCTAACATAATGTTATATCTGCCTTCTGCCCCCTGGTCTCTCTAACATAATGTTATATCTGCCTTCCTCACTTCTCCTGCATCAGTTTTATCTATCATATTCACATCTGCATTTGATCCAGGTTAATGTTGTTAAACTTCCTTCTTTTTACCTGTCTCATTATATCTGTTCTTGCTTACTAAATTTGATGACTGTTGTGTTAGCTATCTCCATTATTCTCTACATTTACGTTGTTTACCTGAAGGTTTGGTTTATAATGCACTGTACGTTAATTATTCAATTCGTGTTCAGTTCGAGCTCCACAAAACAGTGGGAGAGACCTTAGATATTTTACTTTTTAAGCGTTGTAATGATAATTACAACAATGGCACGTCGCCATAGAAACACACAGCTTCAATAATAATACCTTTCACAGACAACAGCAACAAAAAATAGAATGTGGCCAATTTCAAACGATAAGCTTAATAACATGTATATACAATAAATTAAAGATAATTCAGGAGAGGATCAATAGCAGGATACAGGGGGTGCTAATAGATTTCTCAAGTCCACAGGTACACGGCATGTCGTTGGATCATTGCGGCTTCTCGCAGAAAGAATTATTAATCAAGGACCACCACTATGTATCTGCTTTGTTGAATGCTAGAAAGCCTTTGATCTAGTTCCCTGGAATAAACTTTTTCAGATGTTTCAACGAATAGGTATCGAGGGACAAATCATTAGTTAAATCCAAAACATGAATGAAAATCAAGAGGTGGTTATTTAAATCAAAGATAAGGACTAACATATTCAGTTTCTGTAAAACACGGGTACAGCAGAGTTGATGGCTTTCACAGAGTCTGTATAACGCTTATGTTGAGATGATGGGAAAAGTTATTAGAAGTTGTAACAAGCGTGCCAAAGTCAATGTAAGTTAATGCCATCAAATTAGCCGATGATCAAACCATAATGGGAGGATCAGTAACAGTGATTCAAAGGCTGCTTCAAAAAATTAACGGCGCAGTCAAAGAGATTGGCATGAAAATAAAGACACAGAACACTATAACAACAGTCAAGCAACATGGACAGATGAACATAGTCATCAATGGCCAAATAAGAGAACCAGTACAGGGCTAACATATTTGGAGTAAACCATAACCGATGATGCCTGCAATGAGACATAAGAGTAAATGAATCCTCAGAAAAACTGGACACCGATGTTTAAAGAAGGATGTGAGTTAACGAAAGATCTCCTGAGACCAGGTCAGGCACATAATGTTGCGTTAACTTACGTCCGAGACCAGGTCAGGCACATAATGTTGCGTTAACTTACGTCCGAGACCAGGTCAGGCACATAATGTTGCGTTAACTTACGTCCGAGACCAGGTCAGGCACATAATGCTGCGTTAACTTACGTCCGAGACCAGGCCAGGCACATAATGTTGCGTTAACTTACGTCCGAGACCAGGTCAGGCACATAATGCTGCGTTAACTTACGTCCGAGACCAGGTCAGGCACATAATGTTGCGTTAACTTACGTCCGAGACCAGGTCAGGCACATAATGTTGCGTTAACTTACGTCCGAGACCAGGTCAGGCACATAATGTTGCGTTAACTTACGTCCGAGACCAGGTCAGGCACATAATGTTGCGTTAACTTACGTCCGAGACCAGGTCAGGCACATAATGTTGCGTTAACTTACGTCCGAGACCAGGTCAGGCACATAATGTTGCGTTAACTTACGTCCGAGACCAGGCCAGGCACATAATGTTGCGTTAACTCACGTCCGAGACCAGGTCAGGCACATAATGTTGCGTTAACTCACGTCTGAGACCAGGTCAGGCACATAATGTTGCGTTAACTTACGTCCGAGAACAGGTCAGGCACATAATGTTGCGTTAACTTACGTTCGAGACCAGGTCAGGCACATAATGTTGCGTTAACTTACGTCCGAGACCAGGTCAGGCACATAATGTTGCGTTAACTTACGTCCGAGACCAGGTCAGGCACATAATGTTGCGTTAACTTACGTCCGAGACCAGGTCAGGCACATAATGTTGCGTTAACTTACGTCCGAGACCAGGTCAGGCACAGAATGTTGCGTTAACTCACGTCCGAGACCAGGTCAGGCACATAATGTTGCGTTAACTCACGTCCGAGACCAGGTCAGGCACATAATGTTGCGTTAACTTACGTCCGAGACCAGGTCAGGCACATAATGTTGCGTTAACTTACGTCCGAGACCAGGCCAGGCACATAATGTTGCGTTAACTCACGTCCGAGACCAGGTCAGGCACATAATGTTGCGTTAACTCACGTCCGAGACCAGGTCAGGCACATAATGTTGCGTTAACTTACGTCCGAGACCAGGTCAGGCACATAATGTTGCGTTAACTTACGTCCGAGACCAGGTCAGGCACATAATGCTGCGTTAACTTACGTCCGAGACCAGGTCAGGCACATAATGTTGCGTTAACTTACGTCCGAGACCAGGTCAGGCACATAATGTTGCGTTAACTTACGTCCGAGACCAGGTCAGGCACATAATGTTGCGTTAACTTACGTCCGAGACCAGGTCAGGCACATAATGTTGCGTTAACTTACGTCCTTCTTTAAACGTCGTTGTCAAGTTCTTCACTGTTGTCTTCGACACACTTTTGTCACCAAACACTGCCTGCATTCTGCGATAAATGTCAACTGGTCGACATCCTTCAGCTGTTAGAAACCGAATCACCGGTCGTTGATCAACTCTGGACGGATTCCGTATCACACCCAACATGTTTTCAACGATCTGCTGAGGAAACTATAAGTCGGAGGATAACGAAATGTTGCAAAATTGACGGTTGGTGTGTGCTGTTTACACCAGAAGTGACGTCATAATGCGCATCGCACGTATGTTCGTTCACTTGTCTCTCTCTATCTCTCTCTCTCTCTCTGACACACACACACACACACACACTATCTATCTCCTGCGTGTGTGTCGGTATGTTTCTGATTCTCTGTGCGTCTATGTATGTGTGTGTGTGTGTGTGTGCGTGCGTGCGTGCGTGTGTGCATGTATGTATGTATGTATGTATGTATGTATGTATGTATGTATGTATGCATGTATGTATTTATCTGTGCGTGCGTGTCTTATGTTATGTAGGTAGGTAGGTGGGTATGTAATGTGTGTAATTCTTCTTCTTCTGCTGCGTTCGTTCTCAATCTCCCACCACCATGTCCTAAACAGGGCTTTGCAAGTAGCAGGATGTAGTCGGAGAAGGGAATGCGTTGTGTCGCTAGTTTACAGTTTGACTGCGATATTTGCACCTTTTCGACACATCCGTCTTCGGCAGCATGTAATGTATGTATGTAATGGACGGCATGTATTTAATGTATGACATGTATATACTGTGTGTATGTAATGTATGTACGTAATGTATGCATGTAATATATGTGTGTATGTATGTTTTGTGTGTCTTTGTTTGTGTGCGCGTATGCATCGTATGTACGTATGCATGTATTTTATATTAATGAAATCCTACAGATGAGTTTTTTGGGTTGGGTTTCCGATCTCTCTGAGGAAAGTCGTGTGCTAGGAAAGACATGACTGAATGTTATTATTAGCATGCACGTGACGGCTGTCGGCAAGTCAGAAAATAATTTCTACATTGAACACATATGCACTGTTAGATTCTGAGTAGTCCGCTGGGCTGCAAAATGGTCCTTGTTGTATTCATATTGGCTTGCGATATTTTTTTTATTTTTTTTATTCTATGTGTTTGCCTCACTAGTTTCTACTGGCGGAGGCGCGCCTATTCCGACCCAGACCGCAGTCAATTTGGGCGATATTAAGACGCATAAACCAGTGCTTGGATGCGTGTGTGTATCTGTTTGTACCTAGCCTCGTATTTCCGTGATGTTCCTCCCGTTGTTCCTCGCTTTTGATGTTCCTAGTTGTCCGCCGTAGGTATTTCCATAAATATGCACAATAGTTTTCCTGGGACCATTTTGGGATTGAGTATATATTTATTTTCTGTCATACTTGATTCGGATCTCTTTTTTTTTGTTTCCTGATTTCTTTCTTTTTTTTTTTTCTTTCTCCCCTCTTCTTCTTTTTTTTTTTTTCTTTCTATTTAAAAAAATATATAAAACCCCATCATACATTTTATACACAATTGTGAAGATAGCAGTGTAGTGAGGTATACAACGAGAATGAATGAGATGGAATGATTGGGAAATATAACAAACAATATACTTGATACACTGAAAATGACAGTGGTATACCTCGCGACTTACAAAATGTGGCTTGCGATGTTGCTTAAGTTGCGTTTCAATAATCGTGAGCCCTGTGGGACGAGATGGGTTGACAACAACAAATGATGGACCATGATTCCCTTCTTTTCTTTGCGTACGATTTTATTACCATTGCTGGGGGGTAGGTGGTGGTATTTAGGCTAAGGACTGCAGGCCGTTTCGACACTGGTGTCGCCATGTCGTGTGCTGGAGTGTCTTTGTTACGTCACCTCCAGTAGAAAAACATCATGCAAACGTACTTGCATACATACATTCCTACCTACCTACCCACCCAATATCTACGTACCTACGTTACCTACCTAAAAACATACATGCACGCGTATACACGCATGTAAGCACATATATACATATATATATATATATATATATATATATATATACATACATACATACATACATACATACATACATACATACATACATACACATACATACATACATACATACATACATACATACATACATACATACATACATACATACATACATACATACATACATACATACATACATACACACATTGATAGACGCACAGAGAATAAAAGACAAATAGAGACACACTACACTTACACAGACACAAATCTTCTGAAGAAATGGCTAAATGTTCACCGATTGTTGAGGAGAGAAGAGACTAATGTCTGGCCAGACACAACATACTGATCAGACATGTTAGTCATAGTCAGGTAAAAAATACTGGTCAGACATGTTAGTCATAGTCAGGTAAAACATACTGGTCAGACATGTTAGTCATAGTCAGGTAAAACATACTGTCAAGACCCTTACCTCACTTTCTCCTAGCTCTCCCTGGAAACGGGCTGTTTTCGTGGCAGTTTTGCTAAAGAGATGGGGAATCGACGTGGTCCCCGTTGTAGAGCGACACGCAGATGAAGCCAAACAGCACAACCGCCTGGAGCAACAAGACCCACCTTCATCAGTACGCTCTGAATGTGAGGACAGCTGCTACAACCCATTATTTAACGCCATTTTCAGAACGCGCAAAATAGTAAACGTACTACGTTGTGAGCATTAAACAATAACAGCAACAACAACAACAATAACAGCAACAACAACAACAACAATAACAGCAACCGAGTGTTGAAAACTCTAGTCCCTCTCATTAATATTGTCTCCGTCTGCTCACACTCACAACTCTGTCCCATCGCTTCCCTCTCTTCCCCCTCTTTCCCCTCTCTTTTCCTCTCTTCCCCCTCTCATTCCACCTAATGGATGTCTTTGTAAGAGCGCGTGTCAGTACACGCCGTCCCAACCCCGTCTCCCATACGTATGATACGCTCCATATATTATGTCGATCATTTAAGAGGTCAATCACTCCATCTATCATGTTGATCACTCCATCTATCATGTTGATCACTCCATCTATCATGTTGATCACTCCATCTATCATGTTGATCACTCCATCTATCATGTTGATCATTCCATCTATCATGTTGATCACTCCATCTATCATGTCGATCACTCCATCTATCATGTCGATCACTCCATCTATCATGTTGATCACTCCATCTATTACGTCGATCGTTTCAGAGGTTGATCACACGATCTAAAAAGCGCAACCCCAAAGGATCACATCCATTCCGTGAACAACTTTGACCAGTTCTCTTCTACCCCTGGTTCGAGTCGCGTGCACAGATGGTGCCGGGAACCATCAATAATAACGTCAGCAAGTATGAGTCAGTATGTGCTTGTTCCTTTGTTATGTTCAAATGTTCTTTCAGGTAACTAACCAGACGCGTTTAGGAGTTTACAAGCACACTGTGGCAGCTGCGTATCCGCTTTCTCAATGTATTTGCTTTTGTGTTGTCTCCATATCGTTTGTCTGTCTTCAGACTACCTGCAAGGCAGAAGGTTATTTCTATCTATCTATCTATCTATCTATCTATCTATCTATCTATCTATCTATCTATCTATCTATCTATCTATCTATCTATCTATCTATCAATCTATCCAATCTATCCTATCCTATCCTATCCTATCCTATCCTATCCTATCCTATCCTATCCTATCCTATCCTATCCTATCCTACCCTACCCTATCCTATCCTATCCTATCCTATCCTATCCTATCCTATCCTATCCTATCCTAACCCAATATGTCCTATCCTATCCTATCCTATCCTATCCTATCCTATCCTATCCTATCCTATCCTATCCTATCCTATCCTATCCTATCCTATCCTATCCTATCCTATCCTATCCTATCCTATCCTATCCTATCCTATCCTATCCTATCCTATCCTATCCTATCCTATCCTATCCTATCCTATCCTATCCTATCCTATCCTATCCTATCCTATCCTATCCTATCCTATCCTATCCTATCCTATCCTATCCTATCTATCTATCTATCTATCTATCTATCTATCTATCTATCTATCTATCTATCTATCTATCTATCTATCTATCTATCTATCTATCTATCTATCTATCTATCTATCTATCTATCTATCTATCTATCTATCTATCTATCTATATTTATTTCTTCGGTCCACTTATGTCGTTAGACGTCGTGGGGAGGTGCGACCTTTGTTTCATTTTTTTTGGCAGGTGAAAATGCACTGGTCACTTGCCAGGTCAATCCCAGCATCTGTTAGCCCCTGGAATGTATGATCGCCTATTTTTAAGAATGGTGGAGGTGGAACCGTAAATTAGAGCAAGGTAGACCCGCAGCCTGTCAGGCGCCATATAATCTGCTCCGCTAACCACATGACCAAGACATGTCGTTATGGCCACACAGTCCCCTTTTTTTGTGACATACTCTCTGTGGGGCGAGAATCTCCAGAATAATTGGAGTAGACTTTTAACTTGAATTTTGCCCGAGCAGCGGCCGTTAGGCCTACTCTTTTCCTTCTGCTAGGGTATTTTTAACGTGCGCGTCACTGCACACGGGTGTCTGATCTCACTACTTAGAGATCAGGGGAAATATTTACTTCATGATCCACGTGAAAAAATTCACGTGTCTCCACCGGGATTTGAACCAGCATCCGAAGCGAACACCTTTCCTCGAGACCACTGGATATTTACCATCTTAGGCTTACCTCCGTCATATGCTGAAATTTGTTTAATTTAAAAATAAATGTATAAATAGTGTCTCATGTAATATGGTGCAGAGAGTCGATTCAGCGAATCTATCGATTTATAAATAGTGTCTTATGTAATACGGTGCAGAGAGTCGATTCGGCGAATCTCTAGATGTATAAATAGTGCCTTGTTTGATTGGTGCAGAGAGACGATTCGGCGAATCCCTGTCTGCAAGGAGATACATAGTTGTGATGGCATGTAAGAATAACGAGAATAGGATCACTGACACACGGGGGGGGGGGGGTGGGGATGTAGTTAAGAGTGTAATCATACTAGTCTCTGGTAGAAGTCTCTCCAGTTCGTTATTGTAGTGTACACCCACTATATCCACAAGGCAATCCAGCGTGGAAAAGCTTTCTGGGTTTGTAAGAAAGTTCTGGAAACAAAACCTAAAATTTGGTTATCAGTAAAAGGAATAACGCTTCATGCCATTTGGAAAAGACAGGTGAAAATGTGAATAAGCTGTAAGATAAAGAGCGGATCCTGAGACGAGTCACGCCCGTTTTTATAATAGGGAAATCAATGTAATAATTCGAGAAGAAACGAGGCGAGAGAAGAAAACTATCAACACGCAGTCCACGCTACTACTCATCAACTCGAGTCTGGCAGACAACACAGAGATCAATTCTCCAGCTAGGGCCCGAATAAAGAGCATCCTTTAGGCTCAAGTCAGGTATCAATATCTACACAAACACTCCGGGCCGACCGATGAAATCAATGTCTCCAGTTCCCGCATCGCACACTGGGTAAGTAACAGCGGGTTTTAGACGATTTGTTTCAGCCTTACTGCTGACCGTGTCTCGTCTACAGGGCCCGTTTCGGAAGAGAAAAGTAGCCAGTGATTCTCTGGGAGAGCGGTTCTCAAACAGTTGTATGCCCAGTACAATTTGACGAACAAATTCCGTGTAGTTTCCTTTCCAATGTAGTTCTGTAGCGGTTGATGTTCATCAATTTATATTTTGGACAATCTTCCTTAGCTCGTTTTTGAGATAACCGACTTTCATCTGATAACACGCTGAGGTCTCATCTGATCACATGCTGAGGTCTCATCTGATCACATGCTGAGGTATGTGCTGATCACATGCTGAGGTCTATTCTGATGAAATGCTGAGGTTTAACTTTGTCGCATGCTGAGGAGGTCTAACCATTATTATCGGTAGATCTGAGCTTGTTTTTGGTACCTGTAACATTTGTTATGGGCTTCAGTTGTTAGTCAACACTGAGGTCAAGGTCAAGTACAATATCTCACGTTCTCTTGTCGCTTTGCTGCAAGGCAGAGGTTCTTGTTCTTCTTCTTCTTCTTCGTACGCAGTCAGACGTCAACCTATATTTTTTTCGAAAAAAGCAGCCGTCATCCTGAGGCTGTCAACACTGCCATAGAGCTTGTCTAGTGTTGCCACTGGTGATGGCCACATCTGCTCTCTCTGATCCTCGTATGTCGGGCAGTTTTGCAGCAAATGCTCAGCGGTCATTTTCCCGGTACCACACGGGCATTCGTCAGTGCCACCTATCTTCAATTTGTTGAATAGGTGGTACCTCAGTCTATTGTGGCCAGTGCGAAGTCTGAAGATCGCGACCTGCTCTCTTCTGTTCAACTGGTAATAGGCATCGTTTTTTGTGTAGCCAGTATGTTCGGTTTCCCATTTGGTCATGTATCTAGCTCTAATAAGCCGTTTTGACTCTTCGTATGCATACTAGTATCTGGTTGTGGTAGTCTTGCACCTTCTGTCTGCCTCCTCGTTGCCTTGGATGTTGCAGTGGGATGGGACCCACTGTACCACTGCCCTTTTTGGTGCGGACTGCTGGCATAGTTGACAGAGTACTGCTCTTAAATCATTAAGTTCAGAATTTTTCTGGCTTGTTAGTGCTGTGACTACGGCCAAGGCATCTGTAAGCAGGACTATATGGCTTTCATTCCTTTTACCTGTCACCATTTCTTCCACTGCCGCCCTCAGTGCCTCTGCCTCCGCTTTGAAATTGCTTGTGTATTTTCCAGTAGCGAATGACAGTGTCATTTTTCTGCCATTTGGTAGGTTCAGGAATGCTCCTGCCCCTCCGTTCTGTGTTATGTTTGTTACAGAACAGTCTGTGTATGCATGGGTCCAGTCCATGCTTGGGTAGTTTTTCGTTATGTAGCTCAGTGTAGTATCTCTTCTTTCTTTTTCAGTCTGGCAGTTTTTGTTTCCAATACCTGGTATATTTTCTACCACCTCTGGATATATATGCTGCCTCCAGGTAGGTTTCCGTACAGTAGGAATGGGCTTTGGTGTTGTTAGTGCGTTCATGAGGTCTTCGTGCATCTTTGCTTTGGCTATTTCTGCAAAGTTTCTCCGCTTTAGTTTCCCATTTCCGAGATTGTTTAGTCTCTGGTGCATTGGATGGTCAGTCAGTCTTCTGAGTTTCTCTGAATGCAGCTGGGCTCTGCAGTCTCTTCTGTCGGTCAGGGATTGCAGTTTTGTAATCTTTTCAAGTTCTACAATTGGCGTTGACTTCATGCCTCCTGTTATTACTAGCAGACTTTAGATTCGTGTATGTAGTGGTGAACCCACATAGAAGACTCGCATTGCACTACAGCCAGGAGGACCTTGAGTCACCTTCAGTACGCTTTGGTATATACGAATAGTCACTGAAATCTGCTACCTAGAAAGCACGAGTAGCTTCAGACAGCAAATACCTAACCTAACTTCCAAGCGCCAAGGGCTGAATCCCTAACCAAACTCCAAAGCGCCAAGTGCTAAATCTCTAACCCAACTCACTAGGGCTGAATCCCTAACCAAACACCCAAGCACCAAGGGCTGAATCCCTAAACCAACTCACAATGGCTGAATCCATAACCCCACTCCCAAGGGCTGATTCCCTAACCCAACTTCCAAGGGCTGAATCCCTAACCAAACTTCCAACTGCTGAATCCCTAACCAAACCCTCAAGCTCCAAGGGTTTGACGCACTCAATCGACCTTCCCCAATCGACCTTCCCCAATCGACCTTCCTCAATTGCCTGTTTATGCTGGTTGACCATTCCATGTGAGCAACACTTGACTGCCATCTAATGGTGGATTGATAAATGTCCTCTAGATCTGGAGGTTAACTAGTAAAATCCAATGAGCCCAAAACATGCATGGAGTCATTCCCTCTACTTCTCAATAACGCAACAGACCAATCACTTGCTTACATTATGAACCGATTCGTAGTAACATGTGTAC
Organism: Ariolimax columbianus; assembly: GCA_036924085.1. NCBI lineage: Eukaryota > Metazoa > Mollusca > Gastropoda > Stylommatophora > Arionidae > Ariolimax > Ariolimax columbianus. The sequence continues at coordinate 15,198,151 of JAVGWX010000009.1, forward strand.
AAAGCCGGACGGGCTATCTGACTTTTTCTTGTTATCTCTGGTCAACTGCTCCAGCTGGAGCAGGAGCGACTCAGTGATAGTACGTGGTTATTCAAACCCGATAGTTAGCACAAAGCTCCCCTTTTTCTTCGTTTGGTCCACGAGAAAAGCTTTATCATGTCTCGTGTATTGTTTCTAGAGATGTCATTCAACCAAGAAAACAATCTGTTCTTTCGAGACAGACACAAACGTCAATACCTTGACCCATTTACCTGTCCGTCCCAGATGAAGGTTGGAGCCACCACCACAGCTGTCCTATATACATGAAGCCTGTGCATGTATTCGAGAAGGTGCAACATTGGTTGTACAGCAAGGGTCTCTACATGATGAGGTTGCTAGTTCCACGCACAGACCTATTTAGTAGCTTTTTAAAACATGCTTAGATTTTTAAACCGTGATATCACTCTGTGGTTCAATAAATTACTGTATCATGTATATCAATTTGTGGTCATGTATCTCCTGCAAGGTTCATCATCAGCATCATCATTACCATCATCACCAGCAGCATCATCATTACCATCATCAACATCATCATCATTATCGACATCATCATTACCATCATCAACATCATCACCAGCAGCATCATCATTACCATCATCAACATCATCAGCATCATCATTACCATCATCAACATCATCACCAGCAGCATCATCATTATCGACATCATCGTTACCATCATCAACATCATCACCAGCAGCATCATCGTTACCATCATCAACATCATCACCAGCAGCATCATCATTACCATCATCAACATCATCAGCATCATCATTACCATCATCAACATCATCACCAGCAGCATCATCATTACCATCATCAACATCATCACCAGCAGCATCATCATTACCATCATCAACATCATCACCAGCAGCATCATCATTACCATCATCAACATCATCACCAGCAGCATCATCATTACCATCATCAACATCATCACCAGCAGCATCATCATTACCATCATCAACATCATCAGCATCATCATTACCATCATCAACATCATCACCAGCAGCATCATCATTACCATCATCAACATCATCACCAGCAGCATCATCATTACCATCATCATTACCATCATTACCATCATCATTACCATCATCAACATCACCATCATCACCATCATCAACATCATCATCTACATCATCAACATCATCATTACCATCATTACCATCATCATTACCATCATCAACATCATCAGCATCATCATTACCATCATCAACATCATCACCAGCAGCATCATCATTACCATCATCAACATCATCACCAGCAGCATCATCATTACCATCATCAACATCATCAGCATCATCATTACCATCATCAACATCATCACCAGCAGCATCATCATTACCATCATCAACATCATCACCAGCAGCATCATCATTACCATCATCAACATCATCATCATTATCGACATCATCGTTACCATCATCAACATCATCACCAGCAGCATCATCGTTACCATCATCAACATCATCACCAGCAGCATCATCATTACCATCATCAACATCATCAGCATCATCATTACCATCATCAACATCATCACCAGCAGCATCATCATTACCATCATCAACATCATCACCAGCATCATCATCATTACCATCATCAACATCATCAGCATCATCATTACCATCATCAACATCATCACCAGCAGCATCATCATTACCATCATCAACATCATCACCAGCAGCATCATCATTACCATCATCAACATCATCAGCATCATCATTACCATCATCAACATCATCACCAGCAGCATCATCATTACCATCATCAACATCATCACCAGCAGCATCATCATTACCATCATTACCATCATCATTACCATCATCAACATCACCATCATCATCATTACCATCATCAACATCATCATCTACATCATCATTATTACCATCATCACCATCATCATCTACATCATCATCATCACCAGCATCATCATCATTACCATCATCTACATCATCAACATCATCATTACCATCATTACCATCATCATTACCATCATCAACATCATCAGCATCATCATTACCATCATCAACATCATCACCAGCAGCATCATCATTGCCATCATCAACATCATCATCATTATCGACATCATCATTACCATCATCACCAGCAGCATCATCATTACCATCATCAACATCATCAGCATCATCATTACCATCATCAACATCATCACCAGCAGCATCATCATTACCATCATCACCAGCAGCATCATCATTACCATCATCAACATCATCAGCATCATCATTACCATCATCAACATCATCACCAGCAGCATCATCATTACCATCACCAACATCATCACCAGCCGCATCATCATTACCATCATCAACCTCACCATCATCATCATTACCATCATCACCATCATCATCTACATCATCATCATCTACATCATCAACATCATCATTACCATCATTACCATCATCATTACCATCATCAACATCACCATCATCATCATTACCATCATCACCATCATCATTATTACCATCATCACCATCATCATCATCACCATCATCAACATCATCATCTACATCATCATCATCTACATCATCATCATCATCATTACCATCATCTACATCATCAGCATCATTACCATCATCACCATCATCATCATCATCATCACCATCATCATCATCAAAGCCAATATATTGCTGTATCTTGTATCTCAATATGTGGTCATGTACCTCCTGCAATGTTCATCATCATCAACGCCCATCGCTCCTTTTCACGGCATAGACCATTGACAACGCTCCTCCAGCAAGTCCGATCTTGAGCTGTCCTTTCTGCCTATCTCTAGTTGAAGTTAACGGACCGAAGTTCATTTTTAGTCTCTTCACCAGGTGTTTCTTGGTCTACCTCTCTTCCCCTTCCCTTGTGCATTCCATGTCAAAGCATGTCTCACTACGTTTTCCGTAGCGTGTGTCCTATCCAACTCCATTTCCTACACTTCATCTGTTGCTCCACTGATTGTTGTTGACTCCTTCCCTTAGATCTTCGTTCCTCATCACGTCTTGCCATCCTATACCAATTATCCTCAACAGACATTTATTGACGAACGACAGGAGTTTCCTGTGTATTGTCTTTGTCTTATTGTCTTTGTCTTATTGTCTTATTGTCTTATTGTCTTTGTCTTATTGTCTTTGTCTTATTGTCTTATTGTCTTTGTCTTACTCCAGTCTTCTACTCCGTGCAGCACTACCAACTAGCTGGAAGGATCTGGTTTATTTGCTATTCATCTTTTAAAAATTTCTTTGTGTGTGTGTGTGTGATAGAGAGAGAGAGAGAGAGATAGAGAGAGAGTAAGATAGTGAGAGAGATTGAGAGAGAAAAACAAAGTGAGAGAGAGAGTGAGAGAGAGAAAAACAGAGAGAGAGGGAGAAAGAGAAAGAGAGAGGGAGAAAGAGAGAGAGGGGGAAAGAGATAGAGCGAGAGAGAAAGAGAATGGGTACAACCACGAGAACATATTGAGAAACACTGCCTGCTGGGAATTGATCATTGTTCAGAAAATGGAACATTCAGATAGTCAAATCAATCACCACCACCTCCTCTCATCCACTATTCCAAATGCAAATTCACATAGTCCCCGCCAAGGATTTCCACTGACGTTGAGATGAATATTACACAAGGTGTTGTGTTTAACTGTCTGCTTGCCTCTGGTCTTTCTCTCCGTCTTCTGTGCTTTCGGCTGCAGATCGTTACACATCAGCTACCATTTGTTGCGAAAGATCACGTGACAGTAATCCGTTAGTACCCTTGGACCGTTCATTATTCTCTATTGCCAAACATTACCATTTCTATTTTCTTAAATGGGTCAGTTCCCTTGTTAAGACGATGCCCTTCAGGAAATGGCTCATCTGGCGGTCTATCTTGCTAATCTACCTAAGGACAATATCTACTTACTAATAGAGTGGGGGGGGGGGGGGGGGGGAGAGGGGGGCACTAGCTTCTGGTCAGGCAGAATATATTAGTCAGGGTCAGGCAGAATATATTAGTCAAGGTCAGGCAGAATATATTAGTCAAGGTCAGGCAGAATATATTAGTCAGGGTCAGGCAGAATATATTAGTCAGGGTCAGGCAGAATATATTAGTCAAGGTCAGGCAGAATATATTAGTCAGGGTCAGGCAGAATATATTAGTCAGGGTCAGGCAGAATATATTAGTCAGGGTCAGCCAGAATAAATAGATCAAACATGTTAGTCAGGGCCAGGCAGAATATATTAGTCAGGGTCAGGCACAATATATTAGTCAGGGTCAGGCACAATATATTAGTCAGGGTCAGGCAGAATATATTAGTCAAGGTCAGGCAGAATATATTAGTCAGGGTCAGGCAGAATATATTAGTCAGGGTCAGGCAGAATATATTAGTCAGGGTCAGGCAGAATATATTAGTCAGGGTCAGGCAGAATAAATAGATCAAACATGTTAGTCAGGGCCAGGCAGAATATATTAGTCAGGGCCAGGCAGAATATATTAGTCAAGGTCAGGCAGAATATATTAGTCAGGGTCAGGCAGAATATACAGATAGGACATGTTAGTCAGTGTCAGGCAGAATATATTAGTCAAGGTCAGGCAGAATATACAGATCTGACATGTTAGTCAGGGTCAGGCAGAATATACAGATAGGACATGTTAGTCAGTGTCAGGCAGAATATATTAGTCAAGGTCAGGCAGAATATACAGATCGGACATGTTAGTTAGGGTCAGGCAAAATATATTAGTCAGGGTCAGGCAGAATATATTAGTCAAGGTCAGGCAGAATATACAGATCGGACATGTTAGTTAGGGTCAGGCAAAATATATTAGTCAGGGTCAGGCAGAATATATTAGTCAAGGTCAGGCAGAATATACAGATCGGACATGTTAGTCAGTGTCAGGCAGAATATATTAGTCAAGGTCAGGAAGAATATACAGATCGGACATGTTAGTCAGGGTCAGGCAGAATATATTAGTCAGGGTCAGGCAGAATATATTAGTAAAGGTCAGGCAGAATATACAGATCGGACATGTTAGTCAGGGTCAGGCAGAATAAATAGATCAGACATGTTAGTCAGGGTCAGGCAGAATATATTAGTCAGGGTCAGGCAGAATATATAAGTCAAGGTCAGGCAGAATATACAGATCAGACATGTTAGTCAGGGTCAGGCAGAATAAATAGATCAGACATGTTAGTCAGGGTCAGGCAAAACATACTGGCCAAGACGCTCACCTCGGCGTCCTAGTAGCCCTCGCTGGAAACGGGCTGTTTTCATGGCAGCCTTGCTAACGAGGTGAAGGATCGACGTGATCCCCGTAGTAATGAGTGGCACGCAGATGAAGCCAACCATAGCACAACCGCCAGGAGGACCCCTGTCCACCTTCATTAGCGCGCTCGGGGTGTGAAGAAAGCTACTGCAAACAATCACTTAACGTCCTTTTCAGGGCGCACAAAAGAGTAACCTACTCACTGTGGGCAAACAATAACTAATTATCACATTGGTAGAGCACTCAAAGGTGCGAGGTTGCTCCCGTTACTGGTACACTCCAAGTCGACCCAACTGTACCTGGCTTAACTGTCTTAGTTTACCTGTACAGTCTACCTGTACTGCTACAGTGACCGATGCTCTTGTCCTCGTCCTAGCTCTGGCATGAGCTGGGGGTAGCCGGAAGGAGGATGTCCTGCTTAGCGGGTTAGGCTCGAGCAGCTTATTACTCCGCTGCGCTGGAACAAGTGCCTCGGAGGGTAGTGAACCGATGTTCGAGTCCATCTTAATAGACTCAAACACTAGAGCAAAGTTGACCCGCAGCCTGTTAGGCGCCATCAATGCGACTCCTAACAAACAACTTATTCGTGACGCCGGTGTTATGCCATGTCACACAGTTAGTCGTCTCTTACGGCATGCTCTCTGTGTGGCTGTGGTGATATTCTTGTCCCGCGAAACTTTTAGGGAAGAAAAGGCAACGGACCTGGCTACCTGATTTCATAAACTTCTTCTTCTTAGTTCGTTCTCAATCTCCCTTTACCAATCCATAAAAATGGCTTTGTAAGTAGCAGGATGGTGTCCAGAGAACGGAATGAGTGGTGTCGTAGTTCACAGCTTGACTGCGATATTTGCACCTTTCAGTCCGACACATCTGATTTCAGCAGGCATTTTTGAGTATAGTGTTGGCCTTTCCTCTTCTATTCCTTCTCCTTAGCCAGTCTGCCCTGCTGCAGCCTGTTATCCAGGATCACCGCGTGGAGGTGTAGAATGGCTCTGGTTCGCTGGCACTGACGCTAGCAGTCAGCTATGGGTCGCTGACCCTGACGCTAGCAGTCAGCTATGGGTCGCTGACCCTGACGCTAGAAGTCAGCTATGGGTCGCTGACGCTAGCAGTCAGCTATGGGTCGCTGACCCTGACGCTAGCAGTCACCTATGGGTCGTTGACTCTGACGCTAGCAGTAAGCTATGGGTAGCTGACTCTGACGCTAGCAGTCAGCTATGGGTCGTTGACCCTGACGCTAGCAGTCAGCTATGGGTCGTTGACTCTGACGCTAGCAGTCAGCTATGGGTCGCTGACTCTGACGCTAGCAGTCAGCTATGGGTAGCTGACCCTGACGCTAGCAGTCAGCTATGGGTCGCTGACCATGACGCTAGCAGTCAGCTATGGGTCGCTGACCCTGACGCTGGCAGTCAGCTATGGGTCGCTGGCCCTGACGCTAGCAGTCAGCTCTGGTTCGCTGGCCCTGACGCTAGCAGTCAGCTATGGGTCGCTGACCCTGACGCTAGCAGTCAGCTATGGGTCGCTGGCCCTGACGCTAGCAGTCAGCTCTGGTTCGCTGGCCCTGACGCTAGCAGTCAGCTCTGGTTCGCTGGCCCTGACGCTAGCAGTCAGCTGTGGTTCGCTGGCTCTGACGCTCGCAGTCAGCTGTAGTTCGCTGGCTCTGACGCCAGCAGTCAGCTATGGGTCGCTGGCCCTGACGCCAGCAGTCAGCTATGGGTCGCTAGCCACTACAGCTCATGCACTGCTCGGTATCTTGATCCCCATTACATAAACGAAATGTGGCGTCGTACAATGAAGTCGCTAAGACTTTATCCTCGACACATGTATATGATTTTACTGTTACTAATTACAAACAGGGGTCCGGGTTATAAGTCTTTACCCAGGCTATCGAGGGAATGTCACAGAAAGTTGACGTTTTGCACGACGTGTATTCCTTGTGAGTATAGTCACCATCTGAAGGGACACACTTCTGCCATATTTGAGTGACCTTGGGAATAGAACACGATATTTTGTCGAAGTAATCCAGTTACCACATGCCAGTTTGACTTCTTCATCACTGTCAAAATGATTTCCTTTGGGCTGTTTTTTTTTAAAGATTTGGGAGAGAAAGAAGTCTGATGGAGCTAAATCCTGAGAATATGGTGGGTGGGGAATCATTTGAATATTTAAATCTGTTGCGTCATGATGCGCAAGACGAGCGTTGTGAGAGGTCTCGTTGTCGTGAAGCCAAGGACGATTCTGAGTGTATTAACTCTCGCTTTCTGGTCACAGCCTTTCTTAGTTTAGTAAGGGGATCTACTTAGTTCGGTCCATTGATCGTGTTGGCACCGATGAGGTCATTTTTCAACAGGACATCCCCACCCCCCTACCCCCAAAACGGTGAGCATCACATTTCAGGCTGATCTTTCTGCTCTTGCCAGATGAAGATGTCTGAGGTCCCAAACCAGTTTTTGTGACTGAATGACTCGATGGTGATGATGTCTGCGGTCCCAAAACCAGTTCCAGCAACTGGATGACTCCGGTGATGATGATGTCTGCGGTCCCAAACCAGTTCCAGATACTGGATGACTTGGTGATATAATTTCTGAGGTCCCAAACCAGTTCCAGATACTGGATGACTTGGTGATATAATTTCTGAGGTCCCAAACCACTTCCAGTGACTGGATGACTTGGTGATGATGATGTCTGAGGTCTCAAACCAGTTTCAGCGACTGTATGACTTTGTGATGATGATGTCGAAGGTCCCAAACCCGTTTCAGTGACTGGCTGACTTAATGATGATGATGATGTCGGAGGTCCCAAACCCGTTCCAGTGACTGAATGACTTGGTGATATAATTTCTGAGGTCCCAAACCCGTTTCAGTGACTGGATGACTTGGTGATGATGATGTCTGAGGTCCCAAACCCGTTCCAGTAACTGAATGACTTGGTGATGATGATGTCGGAGGTCCCAAACCCTTTCCAGCAACTGTAGACTCGATGATGATGATATCTGAGGTCCCAAACCCGTTACAGTGACTAAATGACTTGATGATGATGATGTCTGAGGTCCCAAACCCGTTCCAGTGACTGAATGACTTTGTGTTTCAGGATGTCCATATGTGTTATGTAATATTTTATGTGTTATGTTATATTTTATATGTACTATGTTTATGTTATGTTTTTTAATGTTATATTTTGTGTATGTTATGTTATGGTGTGCTATTGGTGTGTATAGGCTGGACTGGAGAAGGGGATAGACAGACAGAAAAGTTCACCAATTTCGCCTTTGACTCCACATGAGGAAGATTGTTACCGAGAGTACACGTGAGGGTCAGTGTGATAACACGATAACTATTGTTGTTCCGGTTATCACTAGACTAGCTAACACAATCCTGCTCGTCTGAGTGTCTGCGCCTCGTGAGAAAGTCTGTTATCTATCACCGTGTGAGTGATATTGTCGAGTGAGCCAGGACTCCACGATGACGACACAGATACAACTAACGCCCAGTGTTCCATATATGTGCAAACACTAACACGTATCTCACTAGTATCGTTCAAGTGGGAGCAAGTCCAAAGCCTTGTTTCGCTTCGCCGAAATTTATATTTGAATACGTGAGTAGTTTGGTGTTGTTTTAATTGTGCACTTGACTAAGTTAGACGTGCGTATCTAAAAAAGGTAGTAGATGTATTACAAAAGCAGGCACTGCTATCGTGGATGAAGCGTTGGAGACTTCTGTGTACTAAGTATCAGCTTTATGTGGTGTGCAGTGACCATATCGCCTTACTCCCGGCCTTGCATTGGCTAAACTCACTTAAGAAACCCATTTCCAGGTGAGTAGACTGGAACCTGTCGATACTGGATAAGAGAGCAGAGTTCTTACTATTCTGCCACACAGTTTTACAATTAGCCTTCGACATTATTCTTCAAATGATTAATTGAAAGTTAAAAGCACACCGTTTAAGGACAAGACAATTTGGACTCGCATACTTCAATGGTAATTGGTTTTATATCGTAAGAAATTATCTTTAATAGCAAACTCGTTTTCCTGAAATAACAACAGACCAATTGATGTATAATAAAATGGAAAGGGCAATCTACTCCTATTTATATATATCAGACACTGCCGCGAGGATGACGTGTAAACCCTCATGTTCCTGGTAAGGTGAAATGACCAATACCGTTCCTTGCTGCCTTGTATTTCTTAAATGAAAGTGAGATGCCTTTTTACAACTTGGTTGACTAGAGCGTGCCGCGATCTGGACATAAACCGTGAAGGATCTGTTCACATGAAAGACATCTGCACAACAGCTAGGCCACCCGTATTCTCACAGGTATAGTGCTTGCTGTGGTGTTCTTCTGTTGACTAGAAATCAACACACTTATATATTGCTGTTTACCCATACCGTCTTGTCTGTGGCTAATTTGTCTCCATGTTTTGTGAGCTAGATCTATTAGAAATGGTTGGTAACCTGAAATGTACTTCCTTATTTGTGTTTGGCCTCTTTCTGGCTTGTAGTGCAGAGGTCTTTTTTGCTATTTTGTGTGTGTATAAGTTATAGTTCATAAATTTTGGGTTGATGACCACATGACTAACCCTCCGTCATCTCCTCTTACACTTTCCAGGCAGGTTGCAGTTGTATCATTCTTTGCTCTTATTTAAGGAAGCGATAACTCGCTCTTTCCTATGTACCTGGTCGCAAACGCCCACACCTCCTCACAACTACTGAGACTGCGTACTATGGGCAATGTAATACTTCCGTCCAAACAGTAGTGTCTGTCTGAGAGTACCCACCTCCTAAAAGCTGTTCGATAAAGTCTAGCACCAACTACAACCACCTCACACAATCTAAGACATGTTCCACTGACGTCGGTAGCACTTCATCCCCAACTACAACCATCTCACATAATCTGAAACATGCTACATCCTTTAAGACACTGTCTCCCGTGAGACGACTCACACAATCTGAGACATGTTCCACTGACGTCGGTAGCACTTCATCCCCAACTACAACCATCTCACATAATCTGAAACATGCTACATCCTTTAAGACACTGTCTCCCGTGAGACGACTCACACAATCTGAGACATGCTACACTGACGTCGGTAGCACTTCATCCCCAACTACAACCATCTCACATAATCTGAAACATGCTACATCCTTTAAGACACTGTCTCCCGTGAGACGACTCACACAATCTGAGACATGCTACACTGACGTCGGTAGCACTTCATCCCCAACTACAACCATCTCACATAATCTGAAACATGCTACATCCTTTAAGACACTGTCTCCCGTGAGACGACTCACACAATCTGAGACATGCTACACTGATGTCTCTATCACTCCGCCCTGCAAAACCCTGTCTCATATGTGACGACTCAAACATTCTGAGCCTTGTTACATCCTGTAAGGAAGACACTGTCTCCTATGTGACGACTTACACAATCTGAGACATGTTACATCCTATAAAGACCCGGTCTCCTATGTGACGACTTACACAATCTGAGACATGTTCCATCCTATAAGGACCCGGTCTCCTATGTGACGATTCAAACATTCTGAGACATGTTACATCCTATAAGGACCCGGTCTCCTATGTGACGACTTACACAATCTGAGACATGTTACATCCTATAAGGACCCTATCTGACGACTTACACAATCTGAGACATGTTACATCCTATAAGGACCCTATCTGACGACTTACACAATCTGAGACATGTTACATCCTATAAGGACCCGGTCTCCTATGTGACGATTCAAACATTCTGAGACATGTTACATCCTATAAGGACCCGGTCTCCTATGTGACGACTTACACAATCTGAGACATGTTACATCCTATAAGGACCCTATCTCCTATCTGACGACTTACACAATCTGAGACATGTTACATCCTATAAAGACCCTATCTCCTATCTGACGACTTACACAATCTGAGACATGTTACATCCTATAAGGACCCTATCTCCTATCTGACGACTTACACAATCTGAGACATGTTACATCCTATAAGGACCCTATCTCCTATCTGACGACTTACACAATCTGAGACATGTTACATCCTATAAGGACCCGGTCTCCTATGTGACGACTTACACAATCTTAGACATGTTACATCCTATAAGGACCCTATCTCCTATCTGACGACTTACACAATCTGAGACATGTTACATCCTATAAAGACCCTATCTCCTATCTGACGACTTACACAATCTGAGACATGTTACATCCTATAAGGACCCTATCTCCGATCTGACGACTTACACAATATGAGACATGTCACATCCTTTAAGGAAGACACTGTCTGGAATCCAGTTTTACATCCTAATCAAAGACTGAACAAAACTCTTAACACCGCTAATGTGCATGCATCTGTCGCTGTCATGAATTATTCTCTTATTCTTGCCCACCGGGCAGACGGCAACGACAGCTGCGCTTTTTCCGTTTCCCGCCATATCTGTTTAATAATTAAGGTGTCTCGCACTCATTTACCAAACACACGGACAGACTAACACACAAATAGTGCCGTGGGCAGCTGGCTGAGGATTTGCTTAATAAATGAGTAGTTATGAAGCCTAAAGCTCCTCATTTGCATAGCGCACGGTATAAAAGTAGTGCACGTTCTTTGATAAACGGTCGCAGGATTGTGATTGCACATGAGGCCAATGTTACTCGTCTTTGTGTCTCTACCATACTAGAAGCTGGCGTGTGTTATAAACTAAAGGGAAATAATCGATATGCTGTTAGACACGTTTTTGTGCGCGTGATGCGTGTCTCGGTGTGTGTGTGTGTGTGTGTGTGTGTGTGTGTGTGTGTGTGTGTGTGTGTGTGTGTGTGTGTGTGTGTGCGTGCGTGCGTGCGTGCGTGCGTGCGTGCGTGCGTGCGTGCGTGCGTGCGTGCGTGCGTGCGTGCGTGCGTGCGTGCGTGCGTGCGTGCGTGCGTGCGTGCGTGCGTGCGTGCGTGCGTGCGTGCGTGCGTGCGTGCGTGCGTGCGTGCGTGCGTGCGTGCGTGCGTGCGTGCTGCGCGCGCGCGCGCGCACACACACACACGCCCTCCCACACGTGTTTCTAGAACGTCACAATATTTGTAGCCTACAAACAACCACCCGGAATTTTGTTCCAGAACAAAAGAAGAAAACACACACACACACAAACTACAGCAAACAAAGATGCGTCTGATGTTTGTGTATGTGTGTAAGTGTGTGCTGCGATGTTTGGATGTGTGTGTATATGAGTGTAAAATGTGATGTTTGTTTGTATGTTTGTCTGGGTGTGTAATGCAAATTATATGTTTGTTTGTGCCAGCACACGAGTACACAGAAATTCATTGTTGTTGTTGATGAATGCTCACACTTGTGTACGCCCTCAAAAGGGTGTTATAGTAGATTTCCTCACATCCTGAGCATGCTGATGAAGGTGAACCAGGGTATTCCATGCTGTTGTGGTATGCTTGACTTTATCTGTGTGACACTTTGTACTACGGGGACCACTTTCATCTAGCCTCGTTAAGAAGGCTGAAAGTCAACTCCCAAAGGGAGACGAAGTCTTGGTCAGCGGGTTTTACCTGACAATGGCTAACATATTTTAATCAGTAAGTTTTACCTGACCGTGGCTAACATATTCTGATCAGTATGTTTTACCTGACCCTGACAAACATATTCTGATCAGTATGTTTTACCTGACCCTGACTAACATATTCTGATCAGTATGTTTTACCTGACCCTGACTAACATATTCTGATCAGTATGTTTTACCTGACCCTGACTAACATATTCTGATCAGTAAGTTTTACCTGACCCTGGTGAACATATTCTGAGTGGTAAGGTTTACCCGACCCTGGCTAACGTATTCTGATTAGTAGGTTTTACCTGACCAGACATTAAGTCTCCTATCCCCACAGAAGTTCGCAGAACGTCACAATATGTGTAGCCTGCAGACACCTCACCTGGGTATTGTGTCTGTTCAAAGTAACAAGATACTTCCATCAACAATGAAACAGTACACACGTTCTTAATAATTTTTTTAAAATTATTACCTGAAAGTTAGGTAGATTGTCAAGTGCCCTTTCGGCTGAATTTATCTTCCAACTTTGAGTCAGGTATCAATGTTCAGCTGGGTTGAAAAGAGCGTGTCGAGACGAGGGATCGAACCCGCTGTCGCTAGAGTGAAGCACACTTATCGCTCCCTTCGTCAGATGTTCTTCCTGTGTTAAACAATAGACTTGTGCAGGAAGCGGTGGCTAGAGGAGAATGAGGCTGGGCATCCTTCTTTCTTCTTCTTCTTCGTACGCTGTCAAACGTCAACCTGTATTTTTTCGAAAAAAGCAGCGGTCATCCTGAGGCTGTCGACACTGCCATAGAGCTTGTCTAGTGTTGCCACTGGTGATGGCCACATGTGCTTTCTCTGGTCCTCGTATATCGGGCAGTTTTGCAGCAGATGTCCAGCGGTCATTTTCCCGGTACCACAAGTGCATTCGTCAGTGCCACCTATCTTCAGTTTATTGAATAGGTGGTACCTCAGTCTGTTGTGGCCTGTGCGGAATCTGAAGACCACGACCTGCTCTCTTCTGTTCAACTGGTAATAGGCATCATTTTTTGTGTAGCCAGTATGTTCTGTTTCCCATTTGGCCATGTATCTGGCCCTAATAAGCCTTTTGGACTCTTCGTAGGTCACACTAGAATCTGGTTGTGGTAGTCTTGCACCTTCTTTTGCCAGTCTGTCTGCCTCCTCGCTGCCTTGGATGTTACAGTGAGATGGAACCCACTGTACCACTACTCTATTTGGTGCGGACTGCTGGCATAGTTGACAGAGTACTGCTCTTAAATCATTAAGTTCAGTATTTTTCTGGCTTGTTAGTGCTGTGACTACGGCCAGGGCATCTGTAAACAGGACTATCTGGATTTCATTGCTTTCGCCTGTCAGCACTGCGTCTACTGCAGCTTTCAGTGCCTCTGCCTCCGCTCTGACATTGCTAGGCTGGGCATCCCCGAGCAGTCTGTATCGGTGTGTAGATTCAAGATAATATCGGGTGTGTGTGCGTGTCAGTGTATGGCACATTGATGCCTGCTGGCAGGGAGAACGAGACTGCAACTATCATCAGACTGATAAATCATGTGATAGTCGCTGTTGTTGTTTAATGTCCACATTGAGTAAGTTAACTCTTTTGTGCGCCCTGAACAGGACGTTCATTGGCTGGTTGTAGTTGCTTTCCTCGCATCCCGAGCGTGCTGAGTGAGATGAATCGCGGCCCTCTAGACAGTTGTGCTATGCTTGGCTTCATCTGCGTCCCGCCTACTACTACGGGGATCACGTCGATTCATATCTTGTCAGCTAGACTGCCTTGAAAACAGCCTGTTTCCAAGGAACGCTTAATGGAAGAGAGATAGTGGTCTTGGTCAGAATATTGTGCCTGGTCAGTTCTGTATGGTTTGTGCATTAATTGCTGGCTTTAGTGCCTGGAATGCGAGACTATTTCATGTCTTGTATGTATTGTGGAGATTGAAATGAGGGAGATTTGGAAGAAGGTCAAATAGTTGTCCTGAAAAACAAATGATATTACGGATAGAATAGATTGTACAAAAGCTAGTTTATGATGGTGAATCTAAATTTTACCTCCGCTACTAAAATTTAAACTTACTAAAAGCCATCGATAAATGATATTATAGTTGAGTGCTAACACTACCAAGAATGTTCAAGGACACACACGCCATGCCTCTGACAGTAGTGCATTTATTTCTTACGAAAATATAGGCTAATACTGTGTAGGTGATACAATATATCTTGGTTTGGTACGTATTGTTATGTAGAAATAAAAGGGAAATAATCCCTGCATGACTGTAGTCCGACTGGTGGAATGTGTGGGGTTACTTTAAAGGGTTGTTGTTTTTATGTGTAAATATGCGTATATAAGTATGTTAAAGTGTATCATGATGTAGTGTAATCCACTCTGCTGCATGCCTGCGAAACATGGACACTGAGTGTAGTAGACACCCCAGACAGCTAAATAATTTTCACCTGAGCTGTCTGCCTTAGTTGCCCAGGGTATGGTGGTAAAACAAGCGGCTAAATGTAACATTCTTATAAGATTACCACGCTACGCATCCATCCATACGATTCTGGAAAAAGCCAAGATAGATGAATGGGACATGTTGTTCGCATGTCCGGTGAGCGCATACCCCATCACCTGTTAAGCAATGAGATCAGAACAGACAGGGCCTCTGAAAAAGCTTGAAAATTGATGTCGCCACCTGAGAGCTGCTTGCACCGAACCGTTCCACCTGGCGTATTAACGTTACCAAAGGTGCTCAGATCGCAGAGCGAAACTCAATCGCAGAGGCTGGGATCAAGATGCTGAGCAGCGCATGAGCTGCAGTGGTCAGCGACTCATAGCTGACTGCTAGCGTCAGGACCAGCGAACTAGTGCTGCCAAGACCCTTCTACACCTCCACCCGGTGATCCTGGATAACAGGCTGCAGCAGGGCAGACTGGCTAAGGGGAAGGGGTAGAAGAGGGAATGCTAACCCGGTACTCAGAAGATGCTTGCTGAAGTCGGATGTGTTGGACCGAAAGGCGCAAATATCGCAGTCAAGCTGTAAACTATGACAGAACGCATTCCGTTCTCTGGACTACATCCTGCTACTTAAGCCCTTTCAGTGTTTGGTAGTGGGAAATTGAGAATGAACGAAGCCAAGCCAATCGCAGAGGCTCACAATAAGCATGCCGCCCGTAAGAGCGGAATGCACGACAACTCCACAGCCAGTTCCTCACAACGAGTGCCCCGGGTGCGACAAAGTCTGCGTTTGGCCACTATAGCTATGTGAGATCATATCTTGTAGCTCGTCTTATCTGATGCTGTCTACATCTTCGCTTGCAATGGGCAACTATTATTATTATGGCGCATTAAAACCAGTAGTTTCGAGCAGAAGGGGCTCGAAAGCCTAGGAAGGCAGCTCATCTAGGAGAAGGAAAACTCTGATTTCAAACCACCTGAAACCTTGCAGATAAGATACTGGCGTATCTTGTCGGGGTTTGTCAGATATGGCTGTGCAACCTGTTTTCTGATAACTCTGAAAGTCGGTCAGCGTCTACCAAACCTGACAACCGACGATGTGCGAAAGAGCACACGGAAGAGGACACTGTGCCTTATCCTAGAGCGAGAAAAGACAACCTCAGCTGAATGTTGTGGCAGGACAGACAAGGCATGCCCTTACTCTTGGTTGGCGGCTGGTCTATGAATGAAGCCATGACAGATAGAGCATTGCTCTGCTGATCCGGCAGCTTCTACAGCTTGCCTTGTTCCAAATGTATTGGTATCACCTTTACCTTGGAGCAAACAAGGCAGACCGAGAGAAGGACCATACTGCATGGGCAACACATGGTCTCTACATTTCTGCCCAGGCTGTGTGCTAATAGCACAATTAGTATCGTCTGACAAGATGAAAAGAGCCAATGATCATGATATATATATATATATAGACACACATATACATACGTACTCACATATGCTCGAAGGCATGTCAGTAAGTAGGTCACAAACTGAAATGGAATTGCTGAAAAATGTGGCTTCTGAAGGTGCCACTAGGTGGCAGCAACAATTAGCTCTGTGATTACTGTAGGTAGCAGACACTACGTGGTGGGTGCAACCTCACATACAGAACGGTGTCCCAACCAGACCCTAGTGTGGACTACGAAGAGTCAAAAAGGCTAATTAGAGCTAGATACATGACCAAATGGGAAACATAACATACTGGATACACCAAAAACGATGCCTATTACCGGTTGAACAGAAGAGAGCAGGTCGTGGTATTCAGACTTCGCACAGGCCACTATAGACTGAGGTACCACCTATTCAACAAACTGAAGATAGGTGGCACTGACGAATGCTCGTGTGGTACCGGGAAAATGACCGCTGAACATTTGCTGCAAAACTGCCCGACATGCGAGGATCAGAGAAAGCAGATGTGGCCATCACCAGTGGCAACACTAGACAAGCTCTATGGCAGTGTCGACAGCCTCAGTATGACCGCTGCTTTTTTCGAAAAAAAATACAGGTTGACGTCTGACAGCGTATGAAGAAGAAGAAGACGAACCGTGTCCGTGCTCACAGAATGTACAACCAAAGAACAGCTCGCTATTGTGCGTTTCTTTTTGTGTTTTTGTTTTTTTTATGGGGGGGGGGGGGGGGAGGAGAGAGATCCTGCAAAGAAAGTTTATACGGGAATGCGTCCTCTTTACGACGAGAAGCGGCTTAAAGCGGCTCGTAACAATATCGATAGACTTTCTCGATGACGCTCAACAATTGCTGATGCAGCCAGATCTGGTCGTCCTGATAGGATTGTAACAAAAAGCATTTGTGCGGCCCTTTGGCCGGATGATTCAAGTTAACAGACGAGTAACGATAGACAGTGTAGCAACTGAACTAGGGTGTTCGCGTGGTTTAGCCTACTGCATGATCCCACCTCGGCGGGAGACGTATTGAAAAGGACGAAGAGGTTGAACATGAAGTGCAAATATGGCCGAGACAGCAGAACACAGACTTCTAGGCTGCAGGTTTTAGTGCACTGATAAAGCGATGGGATAAGTGTATTAATGTTGGTGGAAATCGCTGGTCTAAATTATAAACAACACTTGACAATTCTCACATCATGCATTGCCAAAAACGATGCCTATTACCAGTTGAACCGAAGAGAGCAGGTCGTTGTCTTCAGACTTCGCACTGGCCACAACAGACTGAGGTACCACCTATTCAACAAATTGAAGATAGGGTGTACCGACGAATGCCCGTGCGGTACTGGTAAAATGACCACTGAACATCTGCTGCAGAACTGCCCGACATACGAGGATCAGAGAGAGCAGATGTGGCCATTACCAGTGGAACTGCAAGACAAGCTCTATGGCAGTGGCGAGAGCCTCAGGATGACCGCCGCTTTTCTCGAAAAAATAATGGTTACTGTCTGACTGCGTACGAAGAAGAAGAAGAAGAACATCATGCATTGTTCTCGAATGTTTGGCGCGAACATTTCAGAATGACAACTTTTATGAAGCGTGTCCCCAGTTTTTTTCCCCCCAATCTTTTTTGTGGCCAAATAATTATGAACAGATGTTGTCCTATTTTGGCGTGGGAACGAAAGGGATGTAAGAGAGGAGATGACAGCGGCTAACGGGACGGTTTAGGTACACTTATTACGCAGTCCTTGTGGACAATAGAATAGAACCACTGCTTCTTTCCATGCATGTCGTAACAGACGATAAAGAAAGCTTGCTAGTGGTATTGGTAACTTCACCATATATAAACCATTGCTAGAAAACCGAAATACAAATAAGCGGTAAAAGGATCTTATAAAACTTACTTAACTTCATTATACTGGTTTAGAAGGCTCTGCAGAGTCTGTATACAACCAGTCATTTCACTGCACGGATACTGAAAAATACGGTGAGCATCTAATCTATTTTTGAATCAACTGACTCTGCTTCCACTACATCCTGCGGTAATGCATTCCAAGAATTCACCACTCTCTGACTAAAAAAATATTTCCTAACATCTAATCTAGACCTGTCTTTAAACAATTTGTAGCTCTGCTCTCTTGTTCTTATAGCCGGTCGTACTTTGAAAAAACTTTGCATAGTCTAATTTATCCTTCCCATTTATTAATGTATAAACTTGTATTAAGTCACCTCGAATTCTTCTCTTTTATTAAGTCACCTCGAATTCTTCTATTTTATTAAGTCACCTCGAATTCTTCTCTTTTATTAAGTCACCTCGAATTCTTCTCTTTTATTAAGTCACCTCGAATTCTTCTCTTTTATTGTCACCTCGAATTCTTCTCTTTTATTAAGTCACCCCGAATTCTTCTCTTTTATTAAGTCACCTCGAATTCTTCTCTTTTATTAAGTCACCTCGAATTCTTCTTTGTTCTAGCCACTGAAGACCAGTTGTTTTAAAGTCTTTCCTTATAACTATAATTCTGAAACCCCACGATCATTTCTGTAGCTCTTCTTTGTATCCTTTCCAGAATGTTTATATCCACTCTATGATATGGACTCCATACCTGAACACAGTACTCTAATTTAGGTCCCACCGATGATGTATATAGTTTGACTATTACTTCCTTGCTCTTGTGTGAAATGTTGATTTTTATCATGCCCAACATGGCATTAGCCTTTTTTACTGCCACCTGGACTTGCTCCCGCATCTTTCCTGTATGTTGTATAAAAGTTGGCTAGTGGAGGCAAATGCAGTCTTAGACCCCATTCTTGGGAGATAAAGCGAAGGGATGAACAAGTATTGTATAGATAAGGGGGCTCAATTGTCATCACGTGTCAAATATGTGTTGTGGCCCGCACTGAGATGTGTTTAATTATACCAAGAAACCTGCTTAAATAGCCTGCCTCGACATGCTCCAGTCTATCTGGCTGTCAATTGGTGCGTATCTTGCTGTTTTGGAAGATAAGACAGCGTAAAAAAATTATAACTGGTATCACCGCTTCAGAAAAAAACTGAGACACGAGTACAGCCAAGTTCATACACTTTACCCCCTAGTACAGTCAAGCCTCATACACTTTACCCCCTAGTACAGCCAAGCCTCATACACTTGACCCCCTAGTACAGTCAAGCCTCATACACTTTACCCCCTAGTACAGCCAAGCCTCATACACTTGACCCCCTAGTATAGTCAAGCCTCATACACTTTAGCCCCTAGTACAGTCAAGCCTCATACACTTTACCCCCTAGTACAGTCAAGCCTCATACACTTTACCCCCTAGTACAGCCAAGCCTCATACACTTGACCCCCTAGTATAGTCAAGCCTCATACACTTTACCCCCTAGTACAGCCAAGCCTCATACACTTTACCCCCTAGTACAGTCAAGTCTCATACTCTTTAACCCCTAGTATAGTCAAGTCTCATACTCTTCAACCCCTACTACAGCCAAGTCTCATACACTTTACCCACTAGTACAGTCAAGTCTCATACTCTTTAACCCCTAGTACAGTCAAGTCTCATACTCTTTAACCCCTAGTACAGCCAAGCCTCATACACTTGACCCCCTAGTATAGTCAAGCCTCATACACTTTACCCACTAGTACAGCCAAGTCTCATACACTTTACCCCCTAGTACAGTCAAGCCTCATACACTTTACCCCCTAGTACAGCCAAGCCTCATACACTTGACCCCCTAGTATAGTCAAGCCTCATACACTTTACCCCCTAGTACAGCCAAGCCTCATACACTTTACCCCCTAGTACAGTCAAGTCTCATACTCTTTAACCCCTAGTATAGTCAAGTCTCATACTCTTCAACCCCTACTACAGCCAAGTCTCATACACTTTACCCACTAGTACAGTCAAGTCTCATACTCTTTAACCCCTAGTACAGTCAAGTCTCATACTCTTTAACCCCTAGTACAGCCAAGCCTCATACACTTGACCCCCTAGTATAGTCAAGCCTCATACACTTTACCCACTAGTACAGCCAAGTCTCATACACTTTATCCCCTAGTACAGTCAAGCCTCATACACTTTACCCTCTAAGTACAATATATCCACTTCATCATCGACGACACTAGCTGTTATGAACCTGTCTCAACCTGTTCACGTACAACTAATGACTTGATGTTCTGTCCTTGCAGATAACCATGATGGAGTGAGCGATCGTAGAATGGCAGCCCCACTACAAACCCTCATCCGGTTATGGCCGCCGCTCCAAGTCCTCCTCTTATTGGTCGCCTCAGAACCGGTGCTGGAGAATGGGACTACTCCGATTATCCCGACCACAATATCAGTCCCAACAGTTGAAGAATTTATTAAGGCCGGCAGTAGTAGCAGCAGCTACACCAAGCCAGGCAGCATCTACCAGACTGATGAGTTTGTCACGCCTTACTCCAACGGGACCTTAACACGCCTGGTGGTCAGTGAGAAGATTCACGATGTCTTTGTCGGCGCTGTGGATTATCTGTATAGGTAAGTTATGACTGATGTGACGAAAGGGACTGCTTTCCGACTTGAGGATCCGCGGGCCAGATTCTGGCCCTCTAAGCAACGTAGGCGATGATGGTATAATTTATTTTGCTAGCGTTATTTTTAGTAAGGATTAACTGCGCTACTTTTTATCCTCACTCTCTCGTCTCGAGCCGCCCGATCCCAGTAGCAAGTCAAGGACAAGACGACTAGGGGACGACTACGAGATGCAGGGGACTCCGCATCAAGCACCAGTGAAAAAGACAGTCAAGTCCGGAGTCGAACCCACACCACCTGACCACTTCGCCACGGAATACCCTGTTCTGGTCCTCTACAATGTGTTTCATTAGGCTAATGATGTGCTTGATATTAATCAGTCCCGCAATGTATTTAAATTGTTTCCAATATTTTAAACCTGACCCTACAATGTGTGTAATGGGGCTCTCCTTGTTTAATCCAGACCTCAAGTGGGATTAATCCGATCTCCAATGTGATTCATCTGGCCTTCCAATTATATCAGTTCTCTGTGTTTTAATCCGACCCTCAAATACGTTTTTAATCAGACCCCCTCTGTTAAATCAATACGTCTAATGTGATTAATCTGGCCCTCCAATGTGATTAAATCTGGCCCTCTATTGTAATAAATCTGGCCCTCCAAAGTGATTAATCTGGCCCTCCAATGTCATTAATCTGGCCCTCTATTTTCATTAATCTGGTCCTGCAATGTGATAAATCTTGCCCTCTATTGTAATAAATCTTGCCCTCTATTGTAATAAATCTGCCCCTCTATTGTAATAAGTCTGCCCCTCTATTGTAATAAATATGGCCCTCTATTGTAATAAATATGGCCCTCTATTTCAATAAGTCTGGCCCTCCAATGTGATTAATCTGGCCCTCAATTGTAATAAATCTGGCCCTTTATTGAAATAAATCTGGACCTCTATTGTAATAAGTCTGGCCCTCTATTGTAATAAGTATGGCCCTCAATTGTAATAAGTCTGGCCCTCTATTGTAATAAATCTGGCCCTCCAATGTAATAAGTCTGGCCCTCCAATGTAATAAGTATGGCCCTCAATTGGAATAAATCTGGCCTCCCAGTGTGGTTAATCTGGCCCTCCAATGTAATAAATCTGGCCCTCCAATGTAATAAATCTGGCCCTCCAGTGTGATTAATCTGGCCCTCAATTGTAATAAGTCTGGCCCTCTATTGTAATAAGTCTGGCCCTTAATTGTAATAAATCTGGCCTTCCAATGTGATTAATCTGGCCCTCAATTGTAATAAGTCTGGCCCTCTATTGTAATAAATCTGGCCCTCAATTGTAATAAGTCTGGCCCTCTATTGTAATAAATCTGGCCCTCCAATGTAATAAGTCTGGCCCTCCAATGTAATAAGTCTGGCCCTCAATTGTAATAAATCTGGCCTCCCAGTGTGGTTAATCTGGCCCTCCAATGTAATAAATCTGGCCCTCCAATGTAATAAATCTGGCCCTCCAGTGTGATTAATCTGGCCCTCAATTGTAATAAGTCTGGCCCTCTATTGTAATAAGTCTGGCCCTCAATTGTAATAAATCTGGCCTTCCAATGTGATTAATCTGGCCCTCAATTGTAATAAGTCTGGCCCTCTATTGTAATATATCTGGCCCTCAATTGTAATAAGTCTGGCCCTCTATTGTAATAAATGTGGCCCTCTATTGTAATAAGTCTGGCCCTCCAATGTGATTAATCTGGCCTTCCAGTGTGACTAATCTGGCCCTCCAATGTGATTAATCTGGCCCTCTATTGTAATGTCTGGCCCTCTATTGTAATAAGTCTGGCCCTCTATTGTAATAAATCTGGCCCTCTATTTCAATAAGTCTGGCCCTCCAATGTGATTAATCTGGCCCTCAATTGTAATAATTCTGGCCCTCTATTGTAATAAATCTGGCCCTCAATTGTAATTAATCTGGCCCTCTATTGTAATAAATCTGGCCCTCAATTGTAATTAATCTGGCCCTCTAATGTAATAAATCTGGCCCTCCTATGTGGATAATTCAGCTCTCCAAAGTATTTAATCAGACCAGCAAACACTAAACACAATTCCAATTCATTCACAAACACACTGCAATGATGTACTGCCGTCTCCTCAATATATGTATTATGTAATAAAGATAAATGTTACGGAAATGGCATGCCAGGTCTCTCATTGAATGCACTATGTCTAGTCAGTGAGACTATTTAATCAGAGCTAACACGTATAGATGGATTTATAATGTAGAGATTAAAGGTGGGTCTCATGGCAACAATTGCCGTAGGGGATGAAAGTAACTCTTCATGGACTAAGCAGCAGTCAATGTAAGGTGAAGTAGTGTAAGGTTGTGTGTAATCTTTTCAAGCGACACACTTAAGTAAGTCACATATATATTTGGAGGGCCAGAC
The DNA here is from genome assembly GCA_036924085.1 of Ariolimax columbianus. Taxonomy (NCBI): domain Eukaryota; kingdom Metazoa; phylum Mollusca; class Gastropoda; order Stylommatophora; family Arionidae; genus Ariolimax; species Ariolimax columbianus. The sequence continues at coordinate 15,221,784 of JAVGWX010000009.1, forward strand.
ACCATCACCAACTGAGCGTTGCTTACCTGGGACAATCGAGAAGACGGGAAAAACGTCATAACCGGTGGACGCTGGAATTAGGATAGGCAATGTCCCAGTGAACCTTCACTAGAACTGCCTTGGTGTGGTGCACAGAAGGAAGGTAAAAGGAGGCAATGTCCCAGTGAACCTTCACCAGAACTGCCTTGGTGTGGTGCACAGAAGGAAGGTCAAAGGAGGCAATGTCCCAGTAACCATTCACCAGAACTGCCTTGGTGTGGAACACAGAAGGAAGGTCAAAGGAGGCAATGTCCCAGTAAACCTTCACCAGGACTGCCTTGGTGTGGAACACAGAAGGAAGGTCAAAGGAGGCAATGTCCCAGTAAACCTTCACCAGAACTGCCTTGGTGTGGAACACAGAAGGAAGGTCAAAGGAGGCAATGTCCCAGTAAACCTTCACCAGAACTGCCTTGGTGTGGAACACAGAAGGAAGGTAAATGGCCGAGCTAAACAACTTGGTGAAGAACTGTAGACTGAGATGAGAATGACTTGTATAGATCAAAGTTGGAGCCCTGTAGGAAGGATGGACTGGGTTAAGTGGAGGAGTTTGTTGTTTCCCGTAAAGGCGCCATCCGGTGTGTTGGTCACTGACCGCTTTATTAATAATTGACCGAGGAACTAGGAAAAAGAAGAAATTGCTGTGTATGGAACTGCCACCTCATCATGCCTTGTATTGTAGTGCCTAGCACTATTTTGACCCGCTTATATCACGTGATTCGATCAGCCAATTAAATCTTCACTGGAAACGTTGCAAACACAGACAGACGTACATTTGAAAAATAATAAGATTCTCATACCAGATACTAATGTACTGTGTGGTTGTGGTCGAGGGCTAATGCACTCGCATTTCAAAGCAATGAACGGAAACGGTGGGCGATCGAGTTTCTCAGGTTTCAAGCGACACCTGGTCTCAAGGGAGACAGGACCATAGTACCAGTCCCTGAGTTATCTCCAGTCGCCTTGTCTTATGTCTTGCAACTGGCCAAATCCAGCTCGGGACCAGAGAGTGAGGCCGATGGCAAGCGCAGATCCTTGCTCACGCGACACCTGGTCTCAAGGGAGACAGGACCATAGTACCGGTCTCTGAGTTACCTCCAGTCGCCTTATCTTATGTCTTGCAACTGGCCAAATACAGCTCGGGACCAGAGAGTGAGGGCCATGCCAAGCACAGATCCTTCACTCTATGATCCAAATACAGCGCAAGCTGCATCATCAAGACAAAACCGTCTGATGGTGTCGGCATCATGTCTTGCGATGGGCGACTAACTGGATGGATTGCTAAGAGTAAGGTCCCTGCCTGTGTACTCTTGCTGTGGTGACTTCGATAGCAATTTATCTTACACGATCAGGTTACTTGTGTCTCCGTGCTCCGATTTGAGTGACAAAAAAACCTATGAGAATACATGTGGTGTTTGTTTCTGCAGACAAATGAAAACTTTGCTTCTATAGCAGTTGCTGGGTCTGGCTTTAGATAGCCATCTCGGAGGAGTGACGGGTGTTCTGTGAGCGATGTGTTTGTTCAGGAGCTCTGTATCTGCTTCTGATCTTAGATTCGGGTTCTCAACCTTCCTTTGTGGGGACGTATGTGGGTCCGAGTGGTCCGCCGGGGTCTTTGGGAATGACAAGGGCAAGAATAGCACCACTGTCTTACAGAGAGCATGTCGTAAGAGGCGACTAACTGTGTGGCATGGCATAACATAGTTAGAAGGTTTGTTTAGAGCGGCATGGATATCGCCTAACAGACTGCGGGTCTACCTTGTTCTAGTGTTTGAGTCTGTTAAGATGGCCTCACACGTCGGTTAACCCCACTCCAAAAGCAGCGGAGTATTAAGCTGCTCGAGCCTACCCCGCTAAGCAGAAAACGTGTCTACCGGCTACATCCAGTCACACCAGAGCTGGGACCTGTACAGGTCGACTAAGAACTTTTTGGGTTTATATTGTAATAATAAAGTGCCGTATAGTCCGTTAAAGAATTAGTAATGAATATAATATTTTAAAACCAGTTTTTTCTTCCTCTTCTTTTTCTGCTTCTTCTTTTTTCTTTTTCTTCTTTCTTTTTCTTCTTTCTTTTCTTCTTTTTCTTTTTCTTCTTCTTTTTCTTCTTCTTTTTCTTCTTCTTTTTTCTTTTTCTTCTTCTTTTTCTTCTTTCTTTTCTTCTTTTTTTTTTCTTCTTCAGATGCTGCTGTCGTTTTTCTTCATCTTCTTCGTTTTCTTCTTCAGCTTCAGTATTTGTTCTGAAAAGGATGTTTTGTCGCAGTTTACAGCCAGGCTGCAATATCTGCGCCATTCGGCCAGACACATGGATTTTATTGGCACTTTTGAATATTGGGTTTGCCTTCCCACCGTAGCGCAGTGATTAGCACGCTGGCTTCGCATCTGAGTGGTCCTGGGTTCATTCCCCAGTTGAGGCGGAAATGTTTTTGTCAGACCGCAATGGCTCCCGGGTCGACCCAGCCTTAAATGGGTACCGGTTCAGTCCGGGAAGTAAAAGCGGCGAGGGAGAGGAGATGGCTACCGCCCTCATATAGCCGAGCCTTTGAAATGTGAGATTGCTAACACCTCACACCCCTACGGCAGTAATTCTATGGGATACTTTACTTTACTTTTTACTTCCCACCGTGGTCCTAATTCTCTTAGTCAGCCGGAACTAGTACAGCCTTTTTCCAGGGCCGCGCCTAGGGAGCGGGACGGCCTTTATCAGCTCTGGTCCACTGACCTTAATCCGCCAAAGACGGATGTGTCGGACGGATATCACATCCAAATATCACATCCAAGTTGTAAACTAGCGACTACATCCTGCTACTTGCAAAGCCTTGTTTAGGACTTTGTAGCGGGAGATTGAGAACGAACGCAGAAGAAGTCACTGGCTGATGTCTGCAAATTCACTAGCTGATGTCTGCCCATTCACTGGCTGATGTCTGCCCATTCACTGGCTGATGTCTGCCCATTCACTGGCTAATGTCTTCCCATTCACTGTGCTGTATCGTAGCCATACTTTAATTCAAGTTTTTAAATCCGCCATTTCATAATGCTATCAAATTGGTAAGACGCCATAACAGATAATGCAAGTAAATATAGATGTATTACTATGGAAACGAGTATCAGATTTTCAATATTATATGAATGCACCGTTATGAGTCAGGCGATCTTAGAAGGATGAAGGACATTATCACATAATATGGGAAGGGCGCATAGAGCAAGAACAACAAAAAAACGGTTGCTGGTCCCTGTTCTATAAACATCTGTTCCATAGACCTTCAGCGTTATGAAGTGGATCGGACCTACACTGTACCATATTTTATGAAGTGGATCGGACCTACACTGTACAATATTTTATGAAGTGGATCGGACATACACTGTACAATATTTTATTGAAGTGGATCGGACCTACACTGAACAATATTTTATGAAGTGGATCGGACATACACTGTACCATATTTTATGAAGTGGATCGGACATACACTGTACAATATTTTATGAAGTGGATCGCACATACACTGTACCATATTTTATGAAGTGGATCGGACATACAATGTACAATATTTTATGAAGTGGATCGCACATACACTGTACCATATTTTATGAAGTGGATCGGACATACACTGTACAATATTTTATGAAGTGGATCGGACCTACACTGTACCATATTTTATGAAGTGGATCGGACCTACACTGTACAATATTTTATGATGTGGATCGTACCCATACTGTACCATATTTTATGATGTGGATCGGACCCATACTGTACCATATTTTATTATGTGGATCGGACCCATACTGTACCATATTTTATTATGTGGATCGTACCCATACTGTATGATATTTTATGAAGAGGATCGAACCCATACTGGGGATCAAGATGCTGAGCAGCGCATGAGCTGCAGTGGTCAGCGACCCATAGCTGACTGCTAGCGTCAGGGCCAGCTAACCAGAGCTGCCAAGACCCTTCTACACCTCCACGCGGTGATCCTAGATAACAGGCTGCAGTAGGATAGACTGGCTAAGGAGAAGGGATCGAAGAGGGAATGCTAACCCGGTACTCAAAAAAAGCTTTCTGAAGTCGGATATTTTGGACCGAAAGGTGCAGATATCGCAGCCGGGCTGTAAACTTCAACACAACGCATTCCGTTCACTGGACTACATTGTGCTACTTACCCTTTCAGGGTTTGGTGGCGGGAGATTGAGAACGAACGAAGAAGAAGAAGAACCCATACTGTACCATATTTTATGATGTGGATAGAACCCATACTGTACCATATTTTATGACCTGGATCGGACCCACACTGTACCATATTTTATGATGTGGATCGGACCCATACTGTATCATATTTGATGACGTAGATCGGACCCATACTGTACTATATTTTCACAAGGTTTTAGGTTCAGCAAGTAAACTGTGTCCCTTTGTATACACTGCCGTCGGGTATAAACATTTTATTTTACTTGGTCACATATCTTTCCTGATGTTGGTAGATACATTTCTTTCCTTACTTAAATGTAAGCCGGATATCAATTTATTGTTGGGTAGACGGGAGCATGTGATTTATTAAGGAATTGCGACTTCTGTGACATTTACAGTTCAGATAAACGTTAGTTTCCCACGTGCGTTCATTATTTCGTGTTTCTTATCGTCTTTGATATGAGAGGTTGCCATTTTGTTTTTAAAAAATCGGCTTCCTAGCAATCATTAGATCTTGTATGGGAAGTGAACCTGCATGCGTAAACAAGAACCTGCATGCGTAAACAAGAACGGGCATTGTGTAAACTTGCACCACAACACACAGCAACATGTGCTGCATGGAGCCATCAAATCTGCGGTTTAGACAAGTTGTCAGAACTTTCACACACCGGTAATAAATTCTCAACAAAGTAAAAACAAAGTTGATTCCTGCCCACTGCCAGATGCATGGGCATGATAAGGCATATAATCTAGTCAAAGTGTGGGATGGGGGAGATACCGAACACCCAAACTAAAGAAAGGACAACTTATTGAGGACTTAAAAACAGCCATTACAAATTATTAGAAAGGAAATTCAGTTTTTCGGTACAAGCTTGTATTTATGGTAATGAATTTTTTGTTTGATTTTGTGACAAGAGGACTGTAATTTTTGTTATATTTTAGTGTTTCTTTCGTAAATTGTTTGTATTGGACTTTTAAAATTAGAATTTTTTTCTCTTAGTGGCAAACCATAAATATAAGAAATCTTGGGGCGCATTATGTAATTTTGGCGCATTTAGAGACATTTGTTGTTGCATTTTGAGTAATTTTGACATCAAGTAAATGAAGGAGTAAATACTGAAATGAATAGATGATTTTTAATGAGCAACTTCAATGTGATAATCTGGAAGCTGGTGTAATCGGTTCATTTCATGCAAACCTTTATTATCGTACATAATGTTACCAGAAGTGAATAGTCGGGGATTCCATGGGGGTAATTTAGAAACATGGCCACTGACTTGGGGGGAAGCACTGGTGGCAACTTGATCTACAAAGTTTGCGTGACCACAGTGGGATTAGTCAGTGCAACTAACCATCATCATCATGTAGCATGTCCTTTATAGAACGTCGATCCCATCACAGTCTGTCTGAAAGAAACTCGTTCTCTTGCCAAAACACCAGCCCCCGCGACAGTCATACCCAGGCATTCCTTGATATCTTGGTGCCATCGTCTTCTTGGTCTACCTCTTCCTCTTTTGTCTGGCTCCATACCTTCCATCACCGTTCTCTCAAGACTGCTGTGTCTCTTGATGTGACCAAAGTATTTACATTTTTTAGCCAAAGTGGAATTGATAGACCAGTTCTCCTCTATGCTCAACTCGTGCAAAATGTCTACATTTGTCTTTTTCTCTGTACAGGGTATTCTGATAATTTTTCTGTAACATTTTGACTAGAAGGATTCGATTCCTTGTCTGGAAGTTTTGGTAATCGTCCATGATTCGCAGCCATAAGCTGCCACGGAAAAAAACACAGGCTCTCAAGACTTTTACTTTTATCATTTTGTGGAACTAACCAAAGAACATTAATTAACTACGTTTTTTTGGTAATGAAGTGGTCAGGATCCAGCAACGTTTGTTAGATTAACAGGTCGCGATAGTAGAAGCTGGGCAATGAGCTGGAAAGGATCCAGCAACGTTTGTTAGATTAACAGGTCGCAATAGTAGAAGCTGGGCAATGAGCTGGAAAGGATCCAGCAACGTTTGTATTAATATAGTAGAAGCTGTACACACAATTTCAGCTCTCAATGTTTCGGGGAAGGTTTTATTGGTCACGTCAAGTTAGATACAAGTTTGTAACAAGAAAACAGCAGAGAACACCTAGACGGAGTCTGATGTAGCTATATACAAGCAGTTCCTATTAAGGAGCCAGCCAGCTGTGAGGGTACTGGTCTTTTGACAATGGAGACCTTACTTCAAAACTGCCGTATTGCATGGCTTGTTTTATTAAGGGCTGGGGTTGTGGGAGGATACAATGAAAGCCTAACCTGTACACTACGTGGCGATTGCTTTGACACGCGGCCCAACTTTATCCGGTATCCATTTACAGCTGGGTCGACTGGGGATAGGCGCGAATAATATGAACAGATCCCACCACGTAGTCGATGTTACCGAGAAAGAGAAGCAAAGAATAGTAACACTGTAACTTGCTCGTTATGTCATAGGATGCGACTGGGGATAATATGACCGACTACACGATTCTGTAAAACATATAAGCTACAAGAATGAATAAGGATGAAGATCCCCGCTCCCTATGGTGGTGGAGGAGCAACTTCGTCCAGTCAAGATGTTAGCACTACCATTTTCTTGGCCTTAGTTCACCCTAAGGTTTTTTTAACCCTTTACAGCATAACCCTTAAAACAGGATACATATATATATTTACAAGAGCAATCATATCTTCTTCTTCTTCATCGTATGCAGTCAGACAGTAACCATTATTTTTTCGAAAAAGGCAGCGGTCATCCTGAGGCTGTCGGCACTGCCATAGAGCTTGTCTAATGTTGCCACTGGTGATGGCCACATCTGCTCTCTCTGATCCTCGTATGTCGGGCAGTATTGCAGCAAATGCTCAGCGGTAATTTTCCCGGTACCACACGGGCATTCGTCAGTGCCACCTATCTTCAATTTGTTGAATAGGTGGTACCTCAGTCTATTGTGGCCAGTGCGAAGTCTGAAGACCACGACCTGCTCTCTTCTGTTCAACTGGTAATAGGCATCGTTTTTGGTGTAGCCAGTATGTTCGGTTTCCCATTTGACTCTTCGTACGTCATACTAGTATCTGGTTGTGGTAGTTTTGCACCTTCTTTTGCCAGTCTGTCTGCCTCCTTGTTGCCTTGGATGTTGCAGTGCGATGGAACCCACTGCACCACTACCCTTTTTGGTGCGGACTGCTGGCATAGTTGACAGAGTACTGCTCTTAAATCATTAAGTTCAGTATTTTTCTGGCCTTTTAGTGCTGTGACTACGGCCAGAGCAGCAGTAAACAGGACTATGTGGCTTTCATTCCTTTTACATGTCACCATTTCTTCCACTGCCGCCCTCTGTGCCTCTGCCTCCGCTCTGAAATTGCTTGTGTATTTTCCAGTAGCGAATGACAGTGTTATTTTTCTGCTATTTGGTAGGTTCAGAAATGCTCCTGCTCCTCCGTTCTGTGTTGTATTTGTTACGGAACCGTCGGTGTATGCATGGGTCAAGTCCATGCTTAGGTAGTTTTCCGTTATGTAACTCAGGGTAGTATCTCTTCTTTCTTTTTCAGACTGGCAGTTTTTGTTTCCAATACCTGGTATATTTTCTACCACCTCTGGAAATATATGCTGCCTCCAGGTAGGTTTTCGTACAGTAGGGATGGGCTTTGGTGTTAGTGCGTTCATGGGGTTTTCGTGCATCTTTGCTTTGGCTATTTCTGCAAAGTTTCTTCGCTTTAGTTTCCCATTTACAAAATTGTTTAGTCTCTGGTGCATTGGATGGTCAGTCAGTCTTCTGAGTTTCTCTGCTTGCTGCTGGGCTCTGCAGTCTCTTCTGTCTGTCATGAATTGCAGTTTTGTAAACTTTTCGAGTTCTGCAATTGGCGTTGACTTCATGCCTCCTGTTATAACTCTCATGGCTTTGTTTTGGAGTTTGCTAATTTTATCGAAGTTCACCTTTGCTGCTGTTGTCCATGCCGCAATGCCATACTCGAGAACTGGTCTCACTCTTCCAGTGTACAGTTTCTTTAGTATACTTTCGTCTGCTCCCCAGCTTGTGCCAGCAGGTTTCCTCATGATTGCCATTTTTTCTCTGGCTCTCATTCGGTTTCTCTCGATCTGACTTTTCCATGTCATGCGCCGATCAAATGTGACTCTCATGTAGTTTGGGTTGTCGTTTGGCTGCAGGTATTTGCCGTTTAGACTTAATTTGGTGTTTTGGGTTTGAATGATAGCGAGAATATTGTACATGTCGTTTTTTCCTCGTTTATTTTGACCAGCCATGAGTTCGCCCACTCTTCCAGCGATGTTAGGGCCTGCTGCATCCGATTTCTTGCTATGGTGAGATTCTTTTTAGAGGTCCACATAGCCAGATCGTCTGCAAACATTGAGCTATATACTCTTCTTGGTATATTCTCTGTAATGTCATTTATATACACCAGGAAGAGTGTGGGTGACAGTACTCCCCTTTGGGGTACTCCCAGCTCAAGCATCACCTTTTGAGCAACCATATAACTGTTTCCCTTAGCTCATATACTATCTATTCACAAAATGAGATTTAAATACTCTTCCATTGATAAGTAAAAGGGAAATATTACATTGACCACACTAATAGTTATTGTTCCTTTAAACAATATATTGGGTTGGTCAGGATGTAATGGGATAAGCTCTGATTGTTTTTTATTCGTGATGAACGAACATTGCATATATAAGGAATACAACCTGCTGATATTGACATGTTGGGTTGTTTAATGCTTAATATCTGTACTTCAGCCGAGTGATTCGAACATAGTTTTCCAGTGGGTGAACTATTGGTTTCATTTTATTGATTTTGGATAGACACTATAGGTTCCTGCGCTTATGTTCTTCACTACTCTGTCTGCTGATCCACCAATATGTACCTGCATCCATTCTTTCCATTCTTCACTGCCCTGCCTACTGATCCACCTGTATGTACCTGGATCCATTCTTCACTACTCTGCCTGCTGATCCACCAATATGTACCTGCATCCATTCTTCACTGCCCTGCCTACTGATCCACCAGTATGTACCTGGATCCATTCTTCACTACTCTGTCTGCTGATCCACCAATATGTACCTGGATCCATTCTTCACTGCCCTGCCTACTGATCCACCAGTATGTACCTGGATCCATTCTTCACTACTCTGTCTGCTGATCCACCAATATGTACCTGGATCCATTCTTCACTGCTCTGTCTGCTGATCAACCAATATGTACCTGGATCCATTCTTCACTGCCCTGCCTACTGATCCACCAGTATGTACCTGGATCCATTCTTCACTGCTCTGTCTGCTAATCCACCAGTATACACCTGGATCCATTTTACGCTGGGGTATAGCCTTTTATCATGTGGAAATCTATTTCTTTTGGAGAGTATCCATTTTTACTCTCCTGCGGGGCAGATAGTAGCTATGAATGCGTTCATGCTGCAATTTTAGTGTTTTCTCGTGGGACTAGAAGGAATATTTAATTTCTAGTTGTGTCTGGTAATTCATGCCTTTATGTTCTGGTTAATTTGTAGACCGATCCATAAAGCTGCTTCTCTTCTGCCTTCCACTGACTAGATCTGTCAATTTAGTCTGTATCCCCGAGGTACCTAAGAAGGAAATGAATTAGGTCTGATTTGAAAATCAGATTGTCATAGGAAAGTGAATCATGGACAACAGTAGGCAATATGATCATTAGAAGTTACATATCTTTCTACAGAAGAATGTTAAGAAACCAACGGACAGCAAAGAAGACTGATAAGCATGTACTGAGGCAGGCAAAGGCGTTTTATTACATGTATCAGAACAAATCAGTCATATCACATATCAGAACAAATCAGTCATATCACATATCAGAACAAATCAGTCATATCACATATCAGAACAAATCAATAATATCACATATCAGAACAAATCAATAATATCACATATCAGAACAAATCAATCATATCACATATCAGAACAAATCAATAATATCACATATCAGAACAAATCAATAATATCACATATCAGAACAAATCAATAATATCACATAGAACAAATCAAAAATATCACATATCAGAACAAATCAATAATATCACATATCAGAACAAATCAAAAATATCACATATCAGAACAAATCAAACAAATTACATATCAGGACAAATCAATTATATCACATATCCGAACAAATCAATTATATCACATATCCGAACAAATCAAACATATTACATATCAGGACAAATCAAACAAATTACATATCAGGACAAATCAATTATATCACATATCCGAACAAATCAATTATATCACATATCAGAACAAATAAAAAATATCACGTATTAAAACGGATCGACTATATGTCTGTTTGCGTTTGCATATATGTGCGTGTTATGAGAATAGCAGGGTTTGGGAAAAAACTGAAACTATTTGCACTATTGTCGGGAAAGGGAGCAGAGAACAACATGGAAACAAATAACACAGGGCAAGGAAGACAGCCCATGGCATAACACTAGATGATGATGATGTGTAATGGGACTAACATCTGTTAAACCGGGCATACACTCAACAACATATCTTTGTTACATTTTCCGTTTTGAGCCCGATCGCGTTAAGCAGGGCAGCTGTCACTTAATTGTCTTAAGATAACTATCTCGCGGCCACTCCGCACTTGTACTCATACTACAGTACAGAGACAAAGTTCAAAACGTGACTGCTGGTTACAGTTGAAATTGATAAGGGAACGACAGGGCGTACACATCCTATAAATATACATTATGAACCGTTCATTCGATGCAGCTTATAGTAAATGTTTAAGATACAAGCGGCTTGTCATAAATTTTTACCCTGACTATGAAGGAGTAGGAGGAGAAAGTTGAAATTTGGTACATATGTAGCTCATCCAATTTGTACTGGACTTGAGAAGTATCTTCTTCTTCTTCTTCGTACGCAGTCAGACAGTAACCATTATTTTTTCGAAAAAAAGCGGCGGTCATCCTGAGGCTGTCGACACTGCCATAGAGCTTGTCTTGCAGTTCCACTGGTGATGGCCACATCTGCTCTCTCTGATCCTCGTATGTCGGGCAGTTCTGCAGCAGATGTTCAGCGGTCATTTTACCGGTACCGCACGGGCATTCGTCGGTACCACCTATCTTCAATTTGTTGAATAGGTGGTACCTCAGTCTATTGTGGCCAGTGCGAAGTCTGAAGACAACGACCTGCTCTCTTCTGTTCAACTGGTAGTAGGCATCGTTTTTGGTGTAGCCGGTATGTTCAGTTTCCCATTTGGTCATGTATCTGGCTTTGATAATCCGTTTTGACTCTTCGTACGTCATACTAGTATCTGTTTGTGGTAGTCTTGCACCTTCTTTTGCCAGTCTGTCTGCCTCCTCGTTGCCTTGGATGTTGCAGTGTGATGGGACCCACTGTACCACTACCCTTTTTGGTGCGGACTGCTGGCACAGTTTGCAGAGTCCTGCTCTTAAGTCATTAAGCTCAGTGTTTTTCTGGCTTTTTAGCGCTGTGACTACGGCGAGAGCATCTGTAAGCAGGACTATATGCCTTTCATTTTCTTTATGTGTCACCATTTCTTCCACTGCCGCCCTCAGTGCCTCTGCCTCCGCTCTGAAATTGCTTGTGTACTTACCAGTAGCGAATGACAGTGTTATTTTTCTGCCATTTGGTAGGTTCAGGAATGCTTCTGTCCCTCTGTTCTGTGTAGTGTTTGTTACAGAACCGTCGGTGTATGCATGGGTCCAGTCCATGCTTGTGTAGTTTTTCGATATAAAGCTTAGGGTAGTATCTCTCCTTTCTTTTTCAGTCTGGCCGTTTTTGCTTCCAATACTTGGTATATTTTCTACCACCTCTGGAAATATATCCTGCCTCCAGGTAGGTTTTCGTACAGTAGTGATGGGGTTTGGTGTTGTTAGTGCGTTTATGGGATCTTCGTGCATCTTTGCTTTGGCTATTTCTGCAAAGTTCTTGAGAAGTATGAATTTCCCTCCTCGGCGGATTTACCCGGTATAGTGCATGGCGCAGCACACCTTATTGACCGGATCTGCTACTCTAACGGTTTGTCAGAACAATGGAGAAATCAGAGACCAGAACTGTGATACAATTCTTGATGTTGCAGGGAAAAACACCTACAGAAATACACAGGAAGATGGAACCAGTGTTTGAGGAATTCTGTCCTTCGTATGCTTCTGTAAATAACTGGTGTAGGCAGTTTAAGTTGGGCCGTTCCCATGTTGCTGATCTTTAAAGATCAGGTAGACCTTCCTCAGAGTGCAGCGATAAAAATGCTGCATGAGTGAAGAAAATCATTGACCGGATAGGAAAATGACAATTGCAGAGATATCTAGGTTAGCAAAACTCAATAAAAGTACAGTTTTTAGAATTTTATACAACATACTAAACATGAGAAAGATGTGTGCCCGCTGAGTCCCGCGTCTGCTGGCATGTGAAAAGAAACAAACGAGTGTTGATTGCTGTGGTCAGTTGCTCAAAATGTGTCGGTCAAAAACGTGTTGTCGATCATGGTGACAGTAGATAAGACTTGGGTTCACCTTTATGACCCAGAATCCAACATTTCCAGCACGCAGTGGAAAACCCCGGGCTCACCAACACATGTCAAGCCAAGCGCACATAAATCTGCAAGAAAAGTGATGCTGACTGTTGTTTGGGACGTCAAAGGTGTCATATTGAAAGTTTACCTGCCTCATGGCAACACGGTTAGTGGGCAATATTATGCAGCTCTCCTTACCAAACTAGGAAAGACTGTGACCAGAAAATGAGATATAGTGTCCACTCAATTTCTGCCTTTGCTTCAAGGCAACGCGCCCTTCCATAAAGCAAGGCTTGTGCTGCGAACAGCCAACGATTTGAATATTGAAATTCTTCCACACCCACCATATTCACCAGATTTAGCTTCATCAAACTTTTTTCTTTTCCCAAAACTTTAAAAAAAACAGCTGAAATGAAATCATTTTTGACAGTGACGAAGATGTCATACTGGCTTGTGATAACTGGTTTAGTTAAAAAAAATAGGTTACTATATTCTGAAGGTCTTTTCAAGGTCATGCAGAGATGGCAGAAATGTATAAATTCAGGCGTGGGGCTACATTGAGAAGGAGTAAGCAAATTCAGGTGGTGGCTACATTTAGAAGGAATAAACAAATTCAGGTGGTGGCTACATTGAGAAGGAATAAACAAATTCAGGTAGTGGCAACATTGACAAGGAATAAACAAATTCAGGTGGGGGCTACATTGAGAAGGAATAAACAAATTCAGGTGGTGGCAACATTGACAAGGAATAAACAAATGCAGGTGGGGGCTACATTGAGAAGGAATAAACACATTCAGGTGGGGGCTACATTTAGAAGGAATAAACAAATTCAGGTGGTGGCTACATTGAGAAGGAATAAGCACTGTGCCAAATTTCAGCTTTCTCCTCCTTCATGGTCAGGGTAAAGACATGACAAGCCCCTTGTATTCTAACGTCTGACAGACCCAAACACACTTACTAATAGAATTGTGTGGGGACCAATATACTGGTATTTTGGGTCGGTGGATTTGGGGGAGGGGGGGGAAAATGTATGGGTATCTAGCTATATGGATAGACAAACTTACAGACATGCAGACAGGGTAATCGGGGTTTGAGAGGGGATATATATATATATACACACACACACACACACACATGCATACATATATATACGTGTCTGTGTGTGTGTATGTCTGTACGTGTGTATATATATACGTATGTATTATGCATGCATGCAAATTTATGTGTCGTGTTTGTTGTTCTTGTTGCTTTTGCTGCTGTTGTTGTTGCTGTTGTTGCTGTTGTTGTTGTTTGCTGTTGTTGTTGTTGTTGTTGTTGCTGTTGCTGTTGTTGTTTGCTGCTGCTGCTGTTGCTGTTGCTGTTGTTGTGGTTGTTGTTGTTGTTGTTGTTGTTGTTGTTGTTGTTGTTGTTGTTGTTGTTGTTGTTGTTGTTGTTGTTGTTGTTGTTGTTGTTGTTGTTGTTGTTGTTGTTGTTGTTGTTGTTGTTGTTGTTGTTGTTGTTGTTGTTGTTGTTGTTGTTGTTGTTGTTGTTGCTGCTGCTGCTGCTGCTGCTGCTGCTGCTGCTGCTGCTGCTGCTGCTGCTGCTGCTGCTGCTGCTGCTGCTGCTGCTCAAAATGAGAAGGTTTACTCTTGTGCGCTATAAAAAGGACGTTAAGTGGCGGGTTGTCGTAGCTTTCCTCACATCTAGAGCGTGCTAATGAAGGTGGACAGGTGTCCTCCAGGCGGTTGTGCTATGCTTGGCTTCATCTGCGTGTCGCTCACTACTACGGGGATCACGTCGAACTTCACCTGTTAGCCAGACTGTTGTCCTCGACAACAGCCCGTTTCCAGGACGACCAACGAGGAGGTCAGGTGAGGGTCTTGGCCACTATAAATCTCCTGACCTTGGCTAACATTCTCTGATCAGTATGTTTTGTCTGACCAGACAGTAGTCTCATCGTTCCAAATATGTGTGTCTATGTGCATATTGAGACAGGGAATCAAACCCTGTGCTTTTGCATGGAGAGTCAAGCGTTCTGTCACTCATATGCTGAGAGTATGCATCAAGAGCTATGAGCACAGTATTTAACTAGTTATCTTTAGTGTAACACCTTAGTGGCGAAGTGGTTAGTTCTGCTCGCAGCTTAGCAACCCGGTTCAATTCCCGATACTGAAAAGCTCATGTTTCCCCAAACTGTTATTGATACCTGGTATACAGACAGCGAGGAAGGAAACTGGTCTCCGCTCTTAAGAAAAAGCTTATAACCAGAACAGTAAAGTACACTGGACTGCAATACCCGAACCCTGTGTCTACCACTTTTGGGTGCACTAAAACTAGACTACGGAGCAGTGCATACGCTGTAGCGGTCAGCCACCCAGAGCTGTCAAGACCCATATCCACCTCCAAAAGATGATCCTGTATAACAGGTTCCAACAGGGCAGGCTGGCTAAGAAAAAGGGATCGAAAACGGAATACTAACAAAACTGTCGGACCGAAAGGTGCAGATATCTCAATCAAGCTGTAAACTAGCGACACGACGCAATCCGTTCTCAGGACTGCATGCTGCTACTTACAGAGCCCTTTTCGGGACTTGGTAGCGGGAGATTGAGAACGTGCAGGACTTGGTAGCGGGAGATTGAGAACGTGCATGACTTGGTAGCGGGAGATTGTGAACGTGTATGACTTGGTAGCGGGAGATTGTGAACGTGTAGGACTTGGTAGCGGGAGATTGTGAACGTGTAGGACTTGGTAGCGGGAGATTGAGAACGTGCATGACTTGGTAGCGGGAGATTGTGAACGTGTATGACTTGGTAGCGGGAGATTGTGAACGTGTAGGACTTGGTAGCGGGAGATTGAGAACGTGCATGACTTGGTAGCGGGAGATTGAGAACGTGCAGGACTTGGTAGCGGCAGATTGAGAACGTGCAGGACTTGGTAGCGGCAGATTGTGAACGTGTATGACTTGGTAGCGGGAGATTGTGAACGTGTAGGACTTGGTAGCGGAAGATTGTGAACGTGTAGGACTTGGTAGCGGGAGATTGTGAACGTGTAGGACTTGGTAGCGGGAGATTGAGAACGTGCAGGACTTGGTAGCGAGAGATTGAGAACGTGCAGACCGGTAGCGGTAGATTGAGAACGTGCAGGACTTGGTAGCGGGAGATTGAGAACGTGCAGGACTTGGTAGCGGGGGATTGAGAACGTGCAGGACTTGGTAGCGGGGGATTGAGAACGTGCAGGACTTTGTAGCGGGGGATTGAGAACGTGCAGGACTTGGTAGCGGGAGATTGAGAACGTGCAGGACTTGGTAGCGGGGGATTGAGAACGTGCAGGACTTGGTAGCGGGAGATTGAGAACGACAACGAAGATCGAAGAACCTATACTACAAGTGGACAGGGGAGAGGTGGGGTGGGTTAATGAGAGAAATAGCGTATCTGGAATCAGTCGAGAACTATTTTGTTTCTCCTGTATTTTAATCGAGATTGGCAAGCATTTTATGTGTGAGATGTTAAGGGACACAGGGAGGTGTGTAATGGAGATATAAGTGTATCGATTAACGGAAATCTGGGGTCAACGGTCTATGATCGACCTACATGGGACAATCGTTTGTAGGTGGGTTTCATTTGTGTGGTTGTTGGTGTATGTGGTTGTTGATGTGTGTGGTTGTTGGTGTGTGTCTGGTTTTTGGTGTGTGTGGTTGTTGGTGTGTGTGTGTGGTTGTTGGTGTGTGTGGTTGTTAGTGTGTGTGTGATTGTTGGTGTGTGTGGTTGTTGGTGTGTGTGTGTGGTTGTTGGTTTGTGTGGTTGTTGGTGTGTGTGTGGTTGTTGGAGTGTGTGGTTGTTGGAGTGTGTGGTTGTTGGTGTGTGTGTGGTTGTTTGTGTGTGTGTGTGGTTGTTAGTGTGTGTGGTTGTTGGTGTGTGTGTGGTTGTTGGAGTGTGTGGTTGTTGGTGTGTGTGGTTGTTGGTGTGTGTGTGGTTGTTGGTGTGTGTGGTTGTTGGTGTGTGTGTGGTTGTTGGAGTATGTGGTTGTTGGTGTGTGTTGTTGTTGGTGTGTGTGGTTGTTGGTGGGTGTGTAGTTGTTGGTGTGTGTGGTTCTTGGTGTGTGTATGGTTGTTGGTGTGTGTGTGGTTGTTGGTGTGTGTGGTTGTTGGTGTGTGTGTGTGGTTGTTGGAGTGTGTGGTTGTTGGTGTGTGAGTGGTTGTTGGTGTGTGTGGTTGTTGGTGTGTGTGGTTGTTGGTGTGTGTGTGGTTGTTGGTGTGTGTGTGGTTGTTGGTGTGTGTGGTTGTTGGTGTGTGTGGTTGTTGGTGTGTGTGTGGTTGTTGGTGTGTGTGTAGTTGTTGGTGTGTGTGTGGTTGTTGGTGTGTGTGTCGAGCGTTGGGTTTGTGTGTGTGTGGATTTTTGTATATGTGTATGTTCTTGTGTTTTGTTTAGGTCTGTGTGTGTAGATATTTCTGTATGTGTAAGTCTGTATTTGTCGGATCTGCGTTCTATGTGCGAAGAGTGAATGCGCGCGAGGGCGCACGCACACACGCACAAATACATCTATTATTTAACTAGGAGAGACAGAACGTGCAAGGAAGATGTGATAAGAATAGTTGAAGCAAGACCCTGCTCTAAATATATTGATCAAGTGAGAATCTATTGGCTCGGCCACCTAATGAGAATACATCCTGACCAACTACCCCTGTGCGCCTATAACGCACGCCTTTCGGGTTTTCCCAACCGTGACAGACCGAGAACTAGATGGATAGGACATGTTCCGGATATTCTAAATCGTCATGGGATGACGACCACTTCAGTCACACGTCTGGCCCTAGACATAAAACGACGGCTTCCCGGCACAAGTGGATAAGACAAGAAATATATATGTAATGTGAGTCATTGTGTATGTGTGTCTGTATGTGTGTGTGTCATATTGTGTACGGGCGTTTGTGTTTGTGGTTTGCTGTGCATGTATAACGGCAAAGTTTTAATGTGGTGGTATGTTTAGATATGCGTGTCTGAATATTTGTGTGCGTTGTAAGAATTTGGGAATGTGTATGTATAGGTCTGTATGTGTATGTGGGGTAGGGGGTCCTCTCTCTCTTTGTATGCGTCGGTCTATGTGTGTGTCTGTTTTGGTTTTTGTATGTGCTAGTAATAAGGGAAAGATAGACAGGGAGAGGGGAAATAGCAGAAGCACTCTATAGCAATATACAGGTCGTGTAGGCTGGAGACCCAACTATTCTCACGGAGAGCGCAGCCATCTGACATGCCAAGCCCTATGTTTACACAAATTCAGTGCAGACTACTCGTCAAGCTGCAAGAGACTTCACTGGGCCACGTGTGACTTGGAACAGGGATCTCAAACTTAATGACCCTTCGGGCCAGTATATCACGTGCTGCAGCAGAACAATATTGATGACCCATACCGTCCTATGAAGCTAATATTGATGAGCTTAATTCTGATGACCATAGACATATCTGACGATAGTTTAGATGACCCATACCGTCCTATGAAGCTAATATTGATGAGCCTAATTCTGATGACCATAGACATATCTGAGGATAGTTTAGATGACCCATACCGTCCTATGAAGCTAATATTGATGAGCTTAATTCTGATGACCATAGACATATCTGAGGATAGTTTAGATGACCCATACCGTCCTATGAAGCTAATATTGATGAGCCTAATTCTGATGACCATAGACATATCTGACGATAGTTTAGATGATCCATCAGTTATATCTGAATAATCTTGATGACGCCCTCACGATATTCTTGGTGACCCAAACGCCATATGACGATATTCTTGGTGACCCAAAAGCCATATGGGGATATTCTTGGTGACCCAAACGTCATATGGCGATATTCTTGGTGACCCAAAAGCCATATGGGGATATTCTTGGTGATCCAAAAGCCATATGGGGATATTCTTAGTGACCCAAACGTCATATGGCGATATTCTTGGTGACCCAAAAGCCATATGGGGATATTCTTGGTGACCCAAACGCCATATAATGATATTCTTGGTGACCCAAACGCCAAATGATGATACTCTTGATGACCCAAACGCCAAATGATGATACTCTTGATGACCCAAACGCCAAATGATGATACTCTTGATGACCCAAACGCCATATGAGGATATGTGTGATGACCCAGGAGATGGATGAGTATAATCTTGATAAGCCAATATTTCTCCGAGAATACTTGATTACTTTAAATGCCGTATATGGATAACTTGATTAACAATAGCCGCACGAGGACCATGTAATGACTTAACGACAGCGTCATACGATAACACGGTCGTTGGTTCAGGGCCTGCGGTAGAAGAAGTTTGATGACCATATGCCACATGATAGAAAAACCTACTTTAGTCTAGTGCTAACCTTTTCTGTATATTTGCCCTACGTTTCCCATCGTCTGCTGAGACACTTGACAACTAACTACATTTCCTGTTTTAGAAAGAAATATATTTTGTTCTGCGATGGTTGTTCAGAATGTAATGCGTCGTGTTCTTCCTTCTTCTGAAACTGTCCACAATTCATGCACAATATAACAGTGTTTCGTTGACACCTGCGTATTTTGTCACATATCCTCCATCCACTTGTACGGCCAGCACAAAACACGGGCGTGCATGCCTATCCTGTACCAGCTTATTTTCTGTTCACGTAACCACGCTCCTTTGACGTATTTGGTCGGTTGTGAGACTTGCGCATGCCTTCGAAGTTTGTAGAAAATTGTGAGACACCTCCCTTGCTTACGTCGGAAACCTGAAATTAACGTATCGTGGTACAATTATTCTTCTTCTGCGTTCGTTTCCAATCTCCAGCTACCAAGCCGTCCTGAACAGGGCTTTGCAAGTAGCAGGATGTTGTCCAGAGATCGGAATACTTTGTGTCGCAAGTTTACAGCTTATCTGGGATATTTGTACTTTTCAATCCGACACATCCGTCTTAGGAAAAATGGTGCCATGATCTTCATGAATTACGGCATCGATGCGCTGCAACATGTCTGGGCTGGTTGCTATGAAAGGTTGCCCAGACTGAGACCGATCATGCAGCTCCGTCTCTCCACTTCCAGAAGCTTTAACTTTCGGAACTCAACATCCAACGGCGCACCTATCCGCTGTACAACTTCCATACACAGCACACACGCCTTTGTAAATATCACTCACACTTATTTTTCTTCACAACTCAAGAATTAAATTACATCTCGTTGCTTGTAACACGAATTGCAGATCTACCTAATTTTAACGAAGTACTACATAAATTATATCTGTCAGAAGACTGTAGCTACGCACATAAACGCAGGAAGTATCAATATTGCAACCTGTACATTTTCACTTTGCTCTCTTTGTAGTTGTAGAAGAACACAATGTGAAGCAATGAGACATTCCTTGTTCAGCAACCCTCGTACTTTAGTTTACCGTTACATTTTTTTTTTGTTGCTTAGATGTTTGCCTCACTAGTTTCTACTGGCGGAGGCGCGCCATTTTCCACCCCAGACCGTAGTCCATTGGGCGATATCAGGACGCATAAACCAGTGCTTGGATGCATGTATGCGTCTGTATGTACCTATGCTAGGTTTGTGCGCCCTCAGAAGCTAGCCCAACCAAAGTGCAATGGAAGGGCCTCACCATGAGGGCGCGTGTGAAAGTTGTGCAATAGTGACCGATGCCCCAAAGACGGGTCTCCGAAACGCGGATGGGAGAGAAAAAAACCAAGCGAGAGTAAAACTCTTACTAAGACGATAAAGCACCGCCCAATACATCTTTTGAAATGAAATGTGTCAAGACAGTTGTGGTTAAATTAAGTTAACTAAACCATCTGCTTCTTTTATATTATGATCGCCATTTCATGTACCTTAAAGATTGTTTCTTTTTATGTGTTTGTTACTTGCGCTATATTCTTCTTGGACGTCCGTCTTGAAAAGTACGTTGTGGCGTTGTGTCACAAACATAGGTACATACAGATGCACACATGCATCCAAGCACTGGTTTATGCGTCCTGATATCGCCCAATTGACTACGGTCTGGGGTGGAAAATGGCGCGCCTCCGCCAGTAGAAACTAGTGAGGCAAACATCTAAGCAAAAAAAAAAAAAAAAAACTAGTGAGGCAAACATCTAAGCAAAAAAAAAAAAAAAAAACTCTTGCACAACTTTCAAACGCGCCCTTCCATTGCACTTTGGTTGGGCTAGCTTCTGAGGGCGCACAAACCTAGCATAGGTACATACAGACGCACACATGCATCCAAGCACTGGTTTATGTGTCCTGATATCGCCCAATGGACTACGGTCTGTGGTGGAATGGGCGCGCCTCCGCCAGTAGAAACTAGTGAGGCAAACATCTAAGCAACAACAACAAGCAGGCAATAGCTTCACCTTTCGACCCAACACATTTTATATGAGCTGGCTTTTTTTTTTTTTTATTGGTACCATGATGATCAGTAGAACTCCTGAGCCAATCTAGATAAGTCTAAATGATATTGCTCTTCAACAGGTCTATGAGTTCAAGTATATAGGCAATATTTTTTCGGCAGACGGTAGGATCGACAAGGAAGCCGAGACTAGATGTCAGAAAGCATGAAAACAGACTGCAACCATGCAGCCTGGCTAACAGAATATGGATCGAGGAGGCAAGGTAAACTTGGTCCGAAAAATGTCGTGCTGAAATCGGATGTGTTGGGTCGATAGGCGCATGTATTCGCAGTCTAGCTGTGGGAATGATGCATCGTCACAAATATCATTTTCAGGAGAATCGCAGACAAACGAGAAGAAGAAGAGAAATTAACCTCTAATAATACGGCTAGACGGGCATCAAGATACGGTTAGACAGGCATCAAGATACGGCTAGACGGGCATCAAGATACGGCTAGACGGGCATCAAGATACGGCTAGACGGGCATCAAGATACGGTTAGACGGGCATCAAGATATGGCTAGACGGGCATCAAGATACGGCTAGACGAGCATCAAGATACGGCTAGACGGGCATCAAGATACGGCTAGACGGACATCAAGATACGGCTAGACGGACATCAAGATACGGTTAGACGGACATCAAGATACAGTTAGACGGGCATCAAGATACGGTTAGACGGACATGAAGATACGGTTAGACTGGCCTCAAGATACGGCTAGACGGGCCTCAAAACGTGGCTACATAGATTCCAAAAGTGTGGCTCGACTGCCCACCTGTTGAGACTCATTGAATGAGATGGATACTGGAATTCCTTGTCGTGTCAACAATACTGTAAGTAGAAATAACAGGAAGAAACGCGCAGCGCTCAGCATTTGGCACCGACAGTTGAATGTCATGAGTTCCATGTTTTGTGCAGCTGTATTTGCTCAGCGCTGCCGCTGTGTTCAGTTGAATCGCTCACAACATACAATTGTTGGCAGCAGTCTCTGGGCTCTTCAAGCGGACAACACAAAGTCGTTGTAGATCTGTTCCATTCTAATAAGAATCATCCTCACCGCGCTCCCGGCAGATCCATAGGGGGTCAGTCTCTTCCAGCAAGTAATTCCGGGTTTGGAAATCTGTGGCTGTCATCGTTCTCTTATATTTTTGTTGTTGTTGCTGTTGTTGTAATTTCTGCTGCAGTTGTTGTTGCTGCTGTTGTTGCTGTTGTTGTAATTTCTGCTTTTGCTGTTGTTGCTGTTGTTGTTGTTGTTGTAATTTCTGCTTTTGCTGTTGTTGACAACAACAACAACAACAAAAGTGACAGTTTGTTGTAGCTTTCCTCACATCCAGAACGAGCTGATGAAGGTGGACCGGGGTCCTCCAGGCGGTTGGGCTATGCTTGGTTTAATTTGCGTGTCGCTCACTACTACTGGGATCACGTCGATCCCTCATCTCGTTAGACAGTCTCCCATGAAAACAGACCGTTGTCTGTTTACTGGGAAGTCAAGGTGAGCGTCTTGACCAGTATGTTTTGCCTGACCAGACGTTAGTATTCCTCCCCTATATTTCTATTATGTCCCATGGTTGTTTTCTGAGCCGTGTGCCAACTTTCCTTCATCGCCACTTTGTCTTCCCTAACAATGAAACCGGTACCCATGTTCAGCCGAGTAAATGGGAGCATACCGAGGTCGAAGATTTATCGCGGCCTCTTTGCTGTTACACATTATCGCTCTACTCACTCTGCCATCGTGTCTCTTCAATCAATCACATCTTTTTCAGCTTCGCGTAGAGCATGGATCTTCAACAAATACATGCTAAGCAATCGAATGTTGACCTGCCAGTGTTATGTTATTGTGGCTACATTTTTTCTACAGAATGTAATAGCCAGCTCCATGCCCAGCCATCCTTAGTGGTCTCTCACGACATGCCTGGCAGGTTACAGTTCTTTAATTCCCTATTCGGATCCTTGTGACACTCAGGCGATGTCTCCACTTAGACAATTGAGCTACGAATCTAATCAATCAATTAGACAATACGCCTGTACAGTCCAGGCTAATTGTTCGAGTCTTAACCATTTACAGTCCGGGCTAATTGATAAGATTCGAGTCTTAACCATTTACAGTCAGGGTTAATTGATAAGATTCGCATCGTAACTCTTTACACATTTACAGTACTGGCTAATTGATAAGATTCGTGTATTAACCTTACAGCTACAGTCCGGGGTATTTGATAAGATTAGGGTATTAACCTTTCACAACTTTACAGTCCGGGCTAATTGATACGATTCGCGTCTTAATCCTTTGCACATTACAATCCAGGGTAATTGATAAGATTCGTGTATTAACCGTTTACAGTCCGAGATAATTGATGGATAAGATTCGCGTCTTAACCGTTTACAGTCCGAGATAATTGATGGATAAGATTCGCGTCTTAACCGTTTACAGTTCGAGATAATTGATGGATAAGATTCGTCTCATGCAATACACAATAGATCAGCCCTTATCAAAGCTAATCTGAAGCCAGCTCCCACGCTTGTTATATGGGCAGCACTACCTGATAAAACCTAATAGACTAGACTTATGGTTGAAAGGGCCGTTTCTCGCTAAAATTAAGAATACCCCAACTAACAACTACACGTTGTGACCCTAACACTCTCTTGCACAAGTAATGGATGATGTTCCCCGGTCTCGTCACTTGATGGACAAGAGGGAATATCTGTTGTGTGCCTGGTGTTTGGTATGGTAGCCACAGGTTCACAGTGTGTCAGACAAACGATCCGAATTAGGTCAGACAGTTCATTGTTTACAGTTGATGAAACGCGATGCGATACTACCCGAGGTTCAACGCGTGTGTGACTCGTGAGCTGCGGGAGCTAGTGTCAGCATGTTATCTGTCGTGTTAGCTATCTGTTCGTGTTTGACCATTATGTTATAATCTTCCCTAACGGCATTTTTGGTCCCAGGGGATTGATTTCCCGTATCACCTTCATCCTCCTTGGTTCCAGGTATTGAAGCTCAAATCCAACACCGCCTTTGGGTCCTTCCTTATAAGCGTGTATCCAATCAACTGCAGTGACAGTTTGGAAGCAGTGGTGTTTACATGATAATACGAGAGCAAAGAGAAACACTTTGCTGAAAACAATACCGAGAGGACTGATCCTGCATCGGAGACCTACTGGGAAGTCAAGGCGAGCGTCTTGACCAGTATGTTTTGCCTGATCAGACGTTGGTTTTCCTCCACCATATTTCTATTATGTCTCATGATTGTTTGCTGAGCCGTGTGCCAACTTTCCTTCATCGCCACTTTGTCTTCCCTAACAATAGCACTGGTTCAGCCGAGTATATGGGAGCATACCAAGGTCTAAGATTGATCGATTTATCTCCATCGGCAAACATCGGAAGGACATCAAAAGTTGGAAAAAGTATATCTTGATAAATTGCACCATACATGCAAGAGACACAGGACGTAGAAGATCCATTGCAGTCGATCTTCGATGGGAAGTTGTCACTTGAACTAAACTGAAATGACCAAGCCCCGGCCTAGAGTTCTCATGTGTACTCATGGAAACCGCAGTATAATCATTGAGATGGGGTTAGAAACTGTCATCTTTATACTGTTGAGCTTAGCTTTTCTTTGAGCTACAGCATTTGATGACCCAGTTCACGTTTTTTGAGAGTCATTGTAACCCGCTAGTTGCTAGTCTCATGTGCAACCCTCTTTACTAGCTTATTACCACATGCTAGTGCGACGGCAGTGGGTTATATTATTACTATGTGTCTCTGTGTAGTGCAAGGGGATTGAATCTCACGGCGTCATATTGTGTTCAAGTCAAGTAATCCGTCTGAGCAACCAAAACAAGATGACCTGACAGTCTATGACCACGGTTAATAGTAACGTCCCAGGCAGCATGCAGGTCAGGTGGAGGGTAAGGCTATGTGTCTCAGCCAGGTGTTGCTCGGACGGCCCTGGGCACGACTCCTCAAGGGATGCGGCCCTTTTCCGCGCCTGATTTTCACAGACATGCGCAGACGCTGTCAAGCCGTGTCGTCCTGAGACAGACGGGCACCGTCCTGAGACAGACGGGCATCGTCCTGAGACAGACGCGCATCGTCCTCAGATTGACGGGCATCGTCCTGAGACAGACGGGCATCGTCCTGAGACAGACGGGCATCGTCCTCAGACTGACGGGCATCGTCATGAGACAGACAGGCACCATCCTGAGACAGACGGGCATCGTCCTGAGACAGACGGGCATCGTCCTGAGACAGACGATCATCGTCCTGAGACAGACGGGCATCGTCCTGAAACAGACCGGCATCGTCCGGAGACAGGCGGGTGTCGTCCTGAGACAGACGGGCGTCGTCCTGAGACAGACCGGCATCGTCTTGAGACAGACGGTCATCGTCCTGAGACAGACAGGCATCATCCTGAGACAGGACACAATATAAGCCGGGAGGGCGTGATATTGATATAAGAGAGGGGGGAAGAGAACTGATGGAAGAATGGGGGAGGCAGGTTTGGGGGGGGGGGGGGAAGGAAGACAAATAGATGGGGGCCAGTGTGAGGGTTTAAGAAAAAGTATGGAAGATATTTATACCATGTGGTTGGAGACAGCCCATACTCGAGATAAGTCTGTTCTCAAGGGCGAATCGATGACGATCGTCAGAGAAGCACGAAACTAGACCAGTGACACTGACGTCAGCCATACCCCGGTGCTCAGGACCATTGAAGTGGCTGGCAATTGGGGAACCAGTGCTGTTGCGGGTGTCGTTGAGGTGTTGGCGGAAACGCTCCCGTAGTTCCATACCAGTTTCCCCAATGTAAGCCATACCACACTGGCGGCAGATGATGGAATAGATGAGGTTACGAGATTTGCATGTGAACCCCTCTTTGATGAAGAATTCAGCCTTAGGAAAGGTAATGGAGCGAGAAAGGATGACATGAGGGCAGGTAACACAGCCACGTGAATTTTTGCACGGCCTGGTGCCTGGGAGGCTATGAGGGCTGGTGTGTAGGCGACTACTGACCAGCAAGTCCCTCAGGTTCCTGTCACGCTTGTAGGCGACAAGGGGAGGATGGGAAAAACTTCGCGAGTGGCAGGATCAGAGTGAAGGATAGGGAGATGGCGGAATAGGATATCCCGGACAGAGACGCTGTGAGGGTGATAGGTGAGGACGAGTTTCACACGATCAGAGGGAGGACGGCGGGTGGGAGTGAGGGAGTCTTGGCGGGAGATAAGAAGAACCCGCTGAAGAGCGGAGGAGAGAGTGGTCTCAGGGTAGAGTCGCTTGCGGAAGAAGTCAAGCATCTCGTGGGCCCTGAGAAGGAAGTCGTCGTCATCCTGACATAGGCGTCGGAGGCGGAGGAGTTGGGAGAAAGGAAGCGAATCGCGGCAGGATAGGGGATGGGAGGAAGTGTAGAGGAGGTAGTTGTGGGCGTCAGTGGGTTTGTAGTAGACAGTGGTGGAGAGGCCTGAAGGGCAGATAGAGACAGTGATGTCCAGAAAGTGGACAGACGTGAGGGAAATGTCAGACGTGAACTTGATCGAGGGGTGGAAGTCGTTGACAAAGTCGATAAAGTTGAGATCCTTCTCCGACATGTCAGTAATACCAATCCCATCGTCGATGTATCGATAATACATCAAAGGAAAGGGGCCCTGGAATTGAAGCCAGATCAAGTGTTCCAGGTGACCCATGAACAGGCATGCGTAGCTGGGGCCCATTCTGGTGCCCATAGCCACACCGCTGATCTGGTCGAAGAACTGGCCATTGAATTCAAAGGTATTGAGAGTAAGAACGAGTTCTGCTAGACGGACGATGGCAGACGTGGAGATGGATGGGTTAACCCTTTGGTCAAGGAAGAAACGGAGGGCCAATAAACCATCAGAGTGGGGGATCGAGGTGTACAGTGAACAGACATCAAGTAGGAAGAGACGATAGGTTTGGTCAGGGGAGAGGACAATGGTAGAGAAAGTGGTTAAGGCATGGTTGGTGTCCTTAAGAAATGTGGGAAGACTCTCCACCATAGGTTGGAAGACACTATCCAGGAAGTCTGATACCAGTTCGGTGGGACAGGAACAGGCAGAGACAATAGGGCGACCTGGGTTGTCGGGCTTATGAATTTTAGGCAGCATGTAGAAAGAAGGCTTACCCAGACAACTGTCAAAGATACGGAGGTTTGTAGCGCTCTTCGGGAGGAGATGTCGTTTGGTCATATCAAGGATGGTGGTAGAGACCTCCTTGTTAAAACGGACAGTGGCATCATCGGCGCGCGGTTTATAGAAACAAGGATCAGATAGTTGAAGACTGCCCTCCTGAACATATAAATCCTTGCGCCAAACCACCACTGCTCCCCCCTTATCAGCAGGTTTAATCACGAGATCCCTACGCCGACTAAGGCTAGCCAGAGCACAAGCCTCGGTGTGGGAAATGTTCGAATATCGCAAGCGCCGAGGGCAGTAGGCCTTGTTGTCGCAAAGAGTAGTTTTAATATAGAGGTCTAAGGCACGGGATCGGCCAGGAGGAGGAGTCCAGTCAGATTTACGATGGGAATAGCTGGAGAAAGGGTCATCGGGGTCAGGAAAAGAGCAAGAGTTGGGATTGTTTTGGTACCATTGTCGAAGACGTAGGCGGCGATGATAGGCATGCACATCCTTGAGAACAGAGGGCACAATGGAGGGCTGGAGGGGGACAACGTTAAGGCCTTTGCTGAGAACTGAAATTTCACTCTCAGTCAGAGGAAGATCAGAGGGGATACAGACCACTTGATGGCGAGAATCAGTGGACGAGGAGGAAGGAGGGGTAGGAGGACGGAGACGAGTAAGAGACAAGTTCAGTACCCGCACTACATATTTCAGATTTCTGGTACACCAAGAAACGCGAAGACCCAAGTTGAATCTCACGGGGGTGGGCTAGTAGTTAAGTGACACGATTCACAAACCGAAGGTGCTGGGTTCGCTCCGCATCACAGCACCGACCGTTACCCCGGGGAATAAACCCTTAGAAAATGCAGGAGGAAGCAGACGCTTACATAAAACGCATACCGAAGTCGGATACACTGGGCCGACAGGCACTGTGCAACACAAACCGTTTTGGGGAATAGAGAAATAAGGCGAACACAGACACATATATATATATTAACCGCTCTTGTCTACACGCTCCTGTCTACACGTTTGAATGCCGGGGACAGTATGATAGTTATGGTCTTGTTGTGGATGGGGGTGTGGAAGGTGGATAAAAGAGAAGAAAACTGCTCTTTCTTCTTTACTTGATAACCTTGATCTGGCTTGTGGTTCATTCTTTAACTTCTCTCATCATAAAATAAAGCCGGAGGATGTGTGCCCAAGTGGTTAATGACACGCTCACACATCCAAACATGGATATGTTCGGATTCAGCAAAGTAGTGCCCTTATAGAAAGTAGACCCATAACAATGCCTGCTGATGTCGAATGCACTGGGTCATTGGGCGTAAAACACAGTACAAAGCAACCCGTTGTAGAAACAAGGGATGTAATACACACACAAAGAAAGAAATAATATGAAGTTTTGTGGCAGAGTGTTCAGAGCGCTGGCTTCTCGCGTCAAATGTGCGTTTTTGAATACCCTTATGGATCTAAAGATGCAGATCAGTGAATGAACTGACAGCATCAGGGTCAACGAAGAGCTGACTAAGACCCTATTCCGACTCCAAGTGGTGATCCTGGAAACATGCTGCACTAGTGCAGTCTATCTAAAAGAATAGAGACCGCTGTGGGAAGGCAAACCCAGTATCCACTAAACTAAGCTCAAGCCAATATGTCGCGCCGAAATACGCAGATAAGGCAACCTCGCTAACCTCAAAACATCCTTTTTCAGAATGAACACCGAAATAGAAAAAGAAGAATACCACATCTTAATATGCTACAGTTTAATCCCGTTGCAAATGGTTACCAGACTCACTGTGAAAGAAAGGAGCACAAATATCGAGGAACGGAGCTGGTCACGCCCATTCACCCCAAAAATCACGAGAAATAGTATTGTGAAACATCCTAACACTTCATCATCGACAGCAGTGTCTGCTATTGGGTACTACCTTCTCCTACCTTTCATCATATATTCCTTGACTGTTTCTAGAACTGTTTTAGAAACCAAGCAGACCAGCACCTTTCGGTGAGGTGTGCAAAACCCAAGTGTTGGGCAGCCTTATGCCAGAAATTGTTGCATAACTGATCAGTAATAAGTTGGCTTGGTCATCTCATGAGAATGCACCCTCATCAACTTCCACTGATGGCTTACAATGCTGGTAGATATGGCTACAGGGCAAGGGGGCGGCCGCGAGGTAGGTGGATAGATGACATTAGAGTGAATGTGCAGCGACAAGAGGTCACATTGACCGACGCAACGCACTTGGCGCAGGATAGACGACTTAAGCTCCCCACGCCGCTTAACGGCACAAATGGAAAGAAAACTAACTAATTAACTAATCAGTGGAACAACCCTTGTAGATTGGAGGTCAATAATCCTATTAATAGCTACCGGAACATCTCTTCTTCTTCCTTCTTTTTCTTCTTCTTCTTTAATTTCTTTTTCTACTTCTTCTTCTTCTTCTTCTTCTTCTTCGTACGCTGTCAAACGTCAACCTGTATTTTTTTCGAAAAAAGCGGTGGTCATCATGAGGCTGTCGACACTGTCATAGAGCTTGTCTAGTACCGGAACATTTCAACACGGCTTCCCGGGACGTACGACACATATATTTGCTTTTCTAGATGTCATCCCGCAAAGGTCGTTGTAACGTTTTCTCGTAGTTTACAGCGAGGCTGCGAAATCTGCGCTGTTTAGCCCGACATATCCGATTACAGGACTGTATTTTGGGGACAGGGTGTGCAATCCCTCTTCGATTCATATTATCTTATCTAGGCTATACAATGCAGTCTGTTTCCAAGTCTGTCATGTGAATGCGGAGTAGTCTTGGTCAGCATTGGTTTGCTGATTCAAGCATTGAGCTACGATTCAATGGCTGCTGACAGCTCCTTCACTGACACAAGCATCCAGCTAAGATTCAATGGATGCAGTCAGCTCCTTCACTGACACAAGCATCCAGCTAAGATCCAATGGATGCAGTCAGCTCCTTCACTGACACAAGCATCCAGCTAAGATTCAATGGATGCAGTCAGCTCCTTCACTGACACAAGCATGCAGCTAAGAGTCGATGGCTGCTGACAGCTCCTTCACTGACACAAGCATCCAGCTAAGAGTCGATGGCTGCTGTCATCTGCTTCACTGCTGCATCTTCGACCCCGGTCAAGTATATTATAAGCACTTTGAAAAACACACGCACCAGATTACAGAAAGAGAGCGTCGTAATGGATACTTGGAATATACATTGAGGTGACAAACGTTCTTCGCTGCAGGAAAGTCACTACTTTCGTTTCTGTTTTTATATTTTGTTCAAGTGCTTCTTTTTGTAATTAAATAAGATTGTCCTTGTTTGCCCATTTCCAGGACGAATCGTATTCACAGAATTTGTGTTCAATGTAATTTGTGTTCAATTTGTGTTCAGTGTCTCGAAGAGAGAAGAATTCGTGGTGACTTAATATAGGTTTATAATATGATCAGAGGAATGGATAAATTAGACTATAACAAGTTTTTTAAAAAATACAGCCAACTACAATAACACGAGCTGACTAAAGAGAGGTCCAGATTAGATATTAGGAAATATTTTTTAGTCAGAGAGTGGTGTCTGCTTGGAATGCATTGCCAGGGGAGGTAGTGGAGGCAGGACCAGTTAATGCATTTAAGAATAAGATGGATGCGCATAGCTTTTAGATCAAGGTGATGTAAATGTAACTGGTTGAATACAGACTCTGCAGGGTCTTCTAAACCAGTATAAAGACGTTAAGTTAAGTTAAGTAATCATGCAGCTGATTGGGTTGTCCGAGACCAAACATTTCAAACCCCGTTGTACTACTTCTCATGTTTCCCAACTAAGTTAAGTTCATTTTACAGCCGAGTAGACTGTGGCGTATCAACATTGGAGATTGAGTCCAGTACCTGTCCGCGAGAGGACAGCGTTCTAGCCACTTTGTTACATGATCGCTTATCGGATAACATATACTATCTAAAAGCACGCACCCTCCCGCCATGTTTATTACGGACATAAATCGGTGCGGGTGTGGGGGAGAATCCACAATTTGGCTCAGGGTCTTTAATCAGGAGCGGCCGCAAGTGTCAGACACGGAGGTTTCGGCTGCGCTCGATAAAGCTGGCCACAGATAGCTAAAGCCAAAATAGCTTTAGGGCAAAATTGGAGGAATTAGACGGTAGGAAGGGCCCAATGAATGGAAAAGATAAATGTCGGGCAGTAGATGGGCAAAACTTTGATGAGAGGGTCCAGACAATTTGGGCGTGCCGTCTCTACAATTGGTTGTTAAGGTCCGGCCATGGACTTTCTAGTAATCACAGTGGCCCGGGCAATGTGTGTTAGTTCACTGGGGACGCTGTTCTGAGATATGGAACTTGTATCTGTTAACTTTGGGTACCAGAATAAAAGCTAATGGTCAGGAACTCCAAGTGTGTAACCATTTTAAATATCTGGGGTCGATTGTCAGTGA
The DNA here is from genome assembly GCA_036924085.1 of Ariolimax columbianus. Classification (NCBI taxonomy): domain Eukaryota; kingdom Metazoa; phylum Mollusca; class Gastropoda; order Stylommatophora; family Arionidae; genus Ariolimax; species Ariolimax columbianus. The sequence goes on from JAVGWX010000009.1 coordinate 15,253,503, forward strand.
AGAAGGATCAAAATGTGAGGTGTTGGCCAGAATAGCACAGGCAATAACAGCGTTTGCACGGCGTAACAAAATCTGGCAAGATAAACGGTTAGCACTATGCACGAAAATCAGATTAATGCGTACATTGGTTCTGTCAATATTCTTCTATGCCTGTGAGACATGGACAGTTACAGCTGACCTTCAGCGAAGGATACAGGCCTTGGAGATGAGATGTTTCCGAAGAATTTTAAACGTAATGCGTACATTGGTTCTGTCAATATTCTTCTATGCTTGTGAGACATGGACAATTACAGCTGACCTTCAGCGAAGGATACAGGCCTTGGAGATGAGATGTTTCCGAAGAATTTTAAACGTCACGTACAAAGATGGAGGAAATGAGGAAATAAGAGATATAATTACAACAGCAATAGGGCCTCTCGAAGACCTCTTGGCAACTGTCAAAAGAAGGAAACTCGTTTGGTACGGTAGGAATACTGAAGAAACTGTACACTGCAAGAGTGAGACCAGTTCTCGAGTATGGCATTGCAGCATGGACAACAGCAGCAAAGGCGAACTTTGATAAAATTGACAAACTTCAAAACCAAGCCATGAGAGTTATAACAAGAGGCATGAAGTCAACGCCAATTGTAGGGCACCATATCTGACGCTTGGCATTCCCCGGATGTCATTGTTGTGTAGACTCATCAAACACTGTTGCCTACGTGACAGACCCACGAGACGGCACTCAAGCGAGTCATGTGTTGTCCTTATCTGGTTCTGTCACTGTTGTCAGAGTGTAGCGGATGTATGGTCATATCTTTAGTCATCTGTCCTTTTTTATCATGCGCCATATCCAGCCGTACTTTCTCACGCCACATGCTCCCGATGTATTCATTATTCCTGCTGGATGTCTCAGTTTTGTGTTTGCTGCTATGCTGGTCATCTGACAGAAAGTATGCGATGATAAATATATACATCATGGGTCCATGTCAAAACAATGGGCGATGCTCTACCACAATGCTTGCCAAACTGTCTAGTGTGACGGACCGGCAAGAATGTGTCAATTGCATCAGGGACAGGGGCTTTTTTGTTCATCTCATATTTGTATTAACATTAGTTTAAATGCATCCTTAGCCAATTATATGACTTTATTACCATTTAATGATTGCAATCATAATGATACAACAGTTTTGAAAAAAAATATTTTTGTGTACACTCTTTGCGGACTGGCGACTGAGGACTCGCGTACCGGTAGCTGTCCGCGTACCGCCACTTTAGGAAGCATTGCTCCTCGCTAACAACTAAAGATAAGGATACAGGTATCTCTCGTATCAGAAGCTGCCGTCATGGATGAAGTGTTGCTTTCTTCATGCGATGTTTGAACTTTTGTGTGCTGAGGTGACTTTCTTCGCTTCATGAACTTTCACATGTGCGAGTCAAGTACCCATTTAGTATAGCGATATACTGGGTATTAACACGGTATTCGCTTCGGGACTCAACAGTGCATTTAAAACAGTACTTTGTAATCGAATACAAATAACTTCTTTTAATATATATATTTATGAGTGCGTACAGATTTGTGTTTCTATTCTTCTATGCTTTTATATTCAGTTTCAGGGTGTGTGGCTCTAGGCCTCTATATTTGGTCATGTATCTCTATGCCTCTATATTCGGTCGCATATTTCTTTGCCTCTATATTCGGTTGTGTATCTCTATGCCTATATATTCGGTCGTGTATCTCTGTGCCTCTATATTCGGTCGTGTATATCTAAGCCTCTATATTCGGTCGTGTATCTCTATGCCTCTTTATTCGGTCGTATATTTCTAAACTTCTATATTCGGTCGTGTATCTATCTCTATGTCTCTATATTCGGTCGTGTATCTCTATGCCTCTATATTCGGTCGTGTATCTCTATGCCTCTATATTCGGTCGTGTATCTCTATGCCTCTATATTCGGTCGTGTATCTCTATGCCTCTATATTCGGTCGTGTATCTCTATATTCGGCCGCGTATCTCTATGCCTCTATATTCGGTCGTGTATCTCTATATTCGGCCGCGTATCTCTATGTCTCTATATTCGGTCGTGAATCTTTATATTCGGTCGCGTATATCTATGCCTCTATATTCGGTCGTGTATCTTTATATTCGGTCGCGTATCTCTATGCCTCTAGTCATATTCCGCCGAATATAACAAACGACTATTTAATACATCCCTACAGTAATAATAGTTGCCCACCGAAAGCGAAGACGGCGACAGCATCAGCCTTGTGCTGCTAAATGTGTCCTATTATGGCTGTAAAGACCAATCCTGGAACGGCGTACTCTGCCACATTCGAGGCACACATGTGAATAATCGGCCTGGGAGTTGTCGTGCGTTTTCCTCTAACGGGCAGCACGCTTTCGTTAAGCCTCAGCAATGGCTTTACTCTCCGTGATATGGCTTGGCTTCGTTCGTGCTCAATCTCCCACTACCAAACCTGAAAAGGGCTTAAGTAGCAGAATGTAGTCCAGAGAACGGAATGCGTTGTGTCGTAGTTTGCAGCTTGACTGCGATGTTTGCACCTTTCGGTCCAACACATCCGACTTCAGCAAGCATTTTTTTAGTGCCGGGTTAGCATTCCATCTTCAATCCCTTCTCCTTAGCCAGTCTGCCCTGTTGTAGCCTGTTATCCAGAATCACCGCGTGGAGGTGTAGAAGGGCCTTGGCAGCTCTGGTTCGCTGACCACTGCAGCTCATGCTCTGCTCCGCTGAAGCTTTCCAAACATTACGTAAACGCTAGAATAAGTGCATACACGTTGTAAGAGATTATGTAGAACAATAAATGTGATTTTGACTACTTAACAAAAATAATGTTCCTTAAAATAGAAATACCGGTTTAATTTGAACGCACCTCGTATATTGATCTGTCCGTGAATCTACTGTTAGACATGGAGTCTGCTTCATCGATCTGTGACAAGATGTGATTTCTAACTAAGCTGATCATGTATATGTTATCAATGTTTCACCGATATGTGACAGGATGTGATTTCTAAGCTGATCATATATCTATTATCAATGTTTCATCGATCTGTGACAGGATATGATCTCTAACTAAGCTGGTCATATATCTATTATCAATGTTTCATCGATCTGTGACAGAATAAGATCTCTAACTAAGCTGGTCATATATCTGTTATCAGTTTTTCATAGATCTGTGACAGGAAACTACGACACAACGCATTCCGTTCTCTAGACTACATGCTACTTACCCTTTCAGGGTTTGGTAGCGGGAGATTGAGAACGAACGAAGAAGAAAAAGAAGAACTCCCCTCGTAGAATCAATTCTGGCAATGGCTTTACATCACACTGGATTAATGAGAACCTGATAAATTATATATCCAGTGATGTGATTCTATCCTTCTATGTCCCTATACATTCACCCAAGTGGTTCTATGTCCCTAAATATTCAACCGCTTGACTCTGTCCTTATATATTCAGCCACGTGGTTCTATGTCCCTAAATATTTATATATCTGGGCGATGGCCATACTCTTCTATCTGAGCACCTTGGGTGAAACTAGCGAGCCAGGTAGTACGGTTTTGTGCAAGCAACTCCCTGGATGTGACATTAATATAACCGCTTTCAAGGAGTATCTGTGGCGTTTCTTTCCCCTCACACCATACACACATTATTACACGCACACACCGACTAGCTCATCATATAATCACACCCACACATTCACTCTCATACACACACACCAAGCATCCCCACCTCCCACACACACTAAACATCCGCACCTCCCACACACACCAAACATCCCCACCTTCCACACACACTAAACATCCCCACCTCACACACATACCAAACTTCCACACATCCCACACACACCAAACATCCCCACCTCACACACATACTAAACTTCCACACCTCCCACACACACCAAACATCCCCACCTCACACACATACCAAACTTCCACACCTTCCACACACACCAAACATCCCCACCTTCCACACACACTAAACATCCCCACCTCACACACATACCAAACTTCCACACCTCCCACACACACCGAACATCCCCACCTCACATACATACTAAACTTCCACACACACCAAACATCCCCACCTCACACACCAAACATCCCCACCTCACACACACACACCAAACATCCCCACCTCACACACCAAACATCCCCAATTCACACACATACCAAACATCCCCACCTCACACACATACCAAACTTCCACACACCCCACACACACCAAACACTCCCTCCTTCCCCCCCCCCCCCCCACACACCACTCTCACACACAGACACAAATGCTGACGCTATCGACAAAACAGATCACCTTCCACCCTGTTTCCCACACGCGCCAAACATCCCCACCTCACACACCAAACATCCCCACCTCACACACAAACATACACACACCCACACACACACCACTCGCACACAAATGTTGACCCTATCGACAGAACAGATCATCTTCCAGCCTGCCCCATCCTTGCGGTGTTAAGTTACCCCAACCAACTGCCAGCCTCCCGCGCTGAATGCTCCGAGCTTAATGTCGGTGCATCATTCACGTCACGGCGTGTCTTCTAGCTTCGGGGACGGTTTGAATTTCACGCGCAGTGGGAATTTAAAACATCCTCCACCAGGTCGACCTCTGGCATGAAACGCTATAAAAAGCGGTCGTGAGAGAGGTCCTTGATGTGCATCAAGCGATGTCAGCCTGCCCTGATGTTTGGCCAACATAGACTAGATATATACCGCCAAGAAATCCATTATGTAGCGATTGTCTTCGTTGTCAAGGAATGCTATGTGGAATACATAATGTTTCCACCGCGACGAAATCTGAAGAGAAAGAAACAACACAATTACATGGCGTACAGACGGTTAAATAAAAACAAAAACTTGCAACGAGATTGTTGATCTGGCATTAAGATAAACCTGAATAGCATGCCCAGCTTCCCATATTAATGTCGTGAAGTGAATCATAAAATGGGTTCTGTCTTTGATATACCCGCTGTAGAATTTAACACGATAACTTACGAGGTTAAGAGGTTTCCCCGGAGTAGATACAGAAAGAAGTTGTCAGCAAAACGTCCAGGCCAACAGCATCAAGATGCATGTGTTTTACGAGCTCAGTAAAAGTGAACATGTGGTAACCTTCTGACTTATCACGTTGAGAGTGTAATGCCATATCTTTGATACATAATATTGAGGCGAGGCTGCGGCGGGAGTGAATATTACAATTTCAGGCATGGATAAGTATGGATCATGTAGTGCATTGGAAGAAGGGAGGGAATTGGTCCACGCCGCTTCTACCAAAAAGTCTTCATCAGGGACTACGGACAATATATATAAACCCAACTACCGTAACAAATCAAGGAAGTAATGATTAGCCGCTTAAACAAAAGATGCTTAGCTGGTGACTGGCTGTTGCGAGTCGTTCAACCATGGTAGACAGAAACGAAAATGGAACCGTTTTACAGATGACGACCTTTTATTCGTACCGTAAATATATTATTTGTTCAAACACGGTATCTGCTGCATTGGAAATATGATCTTAGACCCATGTTTTCTTGATCAGCCGGGTTTGAGGCTGAGTCGACCCCTGAATCAGTTTGCGTAATAAAAATAAATATTCCACACTTATTGGGTGATTAAATCTAGATCGTTCTGGTGGACAGCCAGTGCGATAACCACTGTACAACCGCGACATTTTTTGCTCACCCCTAATGTTATACTCCATATTTTGAATAAAGTGAGGAAAGCAACGGTTGAGTGCATCTATATAGTATTAATAGAGGATCCCTTGTGTTCGCCCTTAGACTTCAGTAATGGCACGGGCAGTAGTCAGCTCACTTCTCTCGTGCTCACTTCTCTCGTGCTCACTTCTCTCGTGCTCACTTCTCTCGTGCACACTGCTCTCGTGCAGGGATGTTGCGGTTTCATGCCTCCTCTTTCACTGCTTAATATCGTCAGATTTTGGTTTTTTCGTTTCTTTTTGCGTTATCCTTATTTCTCAAATCCCCAAAGCGGTGTGCGTTTGCACTGTCGTTTTTATTTTGCGCCTGTCGGCCCAGTGCTTCCGACTTCAGCATGCATTTTATGTAAGTGTCTGCTTCCTCCTGCATTTTCTATATGTTTGCTTCCTCGGGGTAACGGTCGGTTCTGTTATGGAATTCGAACCCAGCACCTTCAGCTTGTGATCTTCTCGTCAGATCTGCAGCAAGTGTTCGATTCAGACTCACTTGAACGCCTGGACTAGTATTCTCAATAGAGAACATTTGCGTAGGTCATAGTCCACTATGACGTCACGATGTGTCAAGCATGACGAGGAGGAAGCGACAGACGGACACCATACGACGATACAGAAACTACAAATTGAAAGCTGACCTTTAACCATCACTGAAGGAAAATATACACCAAACCCAATTAAGACGCATGGCGGTGTAGTTTGTGATTGATGAATAAAACAACATATTTTTGTTTTTATTTTATTCTGCAATTTTATTTTTACACACGAATGATGTGCATTATACATAATTCAATTCTATGTGTTTAATATAAAACATAATTTTAGCAGCAGTATTTTTATATTCATTTTTCTCCTGAAGTTATATGTAAAAGACGTGAGTTACTTCCCATAAATTGGATCTTAAAAAACACGTTGCGTACATTGGGCTTGACTGTAAAGGTTTAATTATAAGATGTCTGTAATGAACTGTCCAGGCCAGCTTAAGTATTTTTATGGATTAATCGTTGAACTTCTGATACTTAAAACAAAGCATGGTCACACAAAGACATGGATCCATCAAATAAACATCATCATCATCCGTGTTTCGCGCCAATGGGATCCTGCTCGTCCATCGTTATCGATGAAGACCACTTTGTGAACACTCACTGTTTGCACGTGTTCAACCATGACTAAATACGCCAGTCCAAGCTCCGAGTTGTCTGCTGCACTTATTATACAGAAATAGGACACCACCTTCCACCGAGGTAGATGATTTTTTGCACATGATCCACGAGGGTGTGAATGCTCCATCCACAAAATATTAAACGATCTTCAATTGTGTATTTCGTAGTAGGCGTTGGTGTAACGAATATGGCTTGGCTTCGTTCGTTCTCAATCTCCCGCTACCAACCCTGAAAGGGCTTAAGTGGCAGAATGTAGTCCAGAGAACGGAATACGTTGTGTGCAGTTTACAGCTTGACTGCGAAATTTGCACCTTTCGGTCCAACACATCCGACTTCAGCAAGCATTTTTTGAATACCGGGTTAGCATTCCCTCTTCGATCCCTTCTCCTTAGCCATTCTGTCCTGCTGCAGGCTGTTATCCAGGATCACCGCGTGGAGGTGTAGAAGGGTCTTGGCAGCTGTGGTTCGCTGGCCCTGACGCTATCAGCCAGCTATGGGTCGCTGACCACTGCAGATTATGCGCTATTCAGCATCTTGATGCCGTGTAACGAATATAAGATTAAAACAAAGTGACTTGCGCGTGAATTGTATTATAATGAAGGAGAATTGCGCACGTCACCCTCACTCTATTGTCATCAGCTATCCTAATTCCGTGGCAAGACATGATCAATGCCACTTTAGGCAGACGAGGGTGCAGATTTTCCTTAGGGTTTTCTTAAGAAGATTTTTCTGCGATCAGGTATCCCACAGGACAGTGGGGACAGCAATGGTTCCGCTGAGGTTATAAGGGGGACGGCGTGGCCTAGTGGTTAAGTGGCACGGCTCACAAGCCGAAGGTACTGAATCCGATCCCCATCACAGCTCCGGCGGTTACCCCAGGGAATCTAACCCTTAGAAAATGCAAGAGGACGCACACGCTTACATAAAATGAATTCCGAAGTCGGATGCACTGGGCCGACAGGCGCGAAATAAAAAGCACACTGCCTAAGAAATAGAGAAGTAAGGCGAACGCAAATAAAATAAATTTAAAAAAAGCATATTTTCAATTGTATGATACATACATATTAGGCATGTCTGAAACCCACGGGAGACGGTTGAGGCAGTCTAACCAAACTGTGAGGTTTGGCGCGAACCAAAAACACCGAACACGTTTTTAGTCTATGAAAGCGTACTGGACATCAACAATGCGTGACCGAACTTCATATACGTCATCGGGATGCTCATAGCTCTCTGTGGTCAACGATGACCTTTCCGGGGACGTCATAAATTTTTGGGGGGAAACGGTACAGTTCAGTTCATCCCGTAACCCATCAGGTCGTTGGGGCACACTTGCAGACACTCCCAAAATCCCACGCCATTTTTCTCTGTCTGCCGCCGCCTGTCAAATCTCACCGGGACAAATGCCTGACCACTCAGTGATGTTGTTCACCCACCTCTTTCTTGGACGTCATCGCCCTCTCTGTCCCGGTACGGAACCAAAGAGTATCGAGTTGGTAATTCCGTTGGACCTCGCGACGTGCCCGCACCAGGTCATCTTTCGTCTTTTGATAGCTGTGAACAAATCTTCGAAAGGACCAATAGCGTTTTCAACTCTGTCGTATTTCTACGTTCGTGACACGATCTTTATATGAGACATTTAGGAGTTTTCTATAGCACCGCATTCCCATTGCATCTATTCTGCCCTGGATATCTGCTGTAATGGTCCAGGTCTCACAGGCATACAGAAATATTGATAGCACCAAAGAGCGCATTAGTCTAACTTTTATGCTGAGGGCGAGCCGCTTGTCTTGCCATATAGGTTTCAGCCGAGTCAGCGCCGCTGTTGTTTGTGTTATTCTTGCAATTACCTCTGGCTTCGATCCCTCTTCGCTGATCAATGATCCCAGATATTTGAAACGCTGTACCACCTCAAGTTCCTGCCCATTTGCCTCTATTGCAGATTTGAACCTCTCTATGTACACAACTGGACATATTTTGAGAACGAGTACTGACTAACCAGACGCGATATGAAATGGGATATATATTGCATCACTGCAGCTGACCCCTTTGAATGGAAGTCTGTTTCCTGTTTCCAAGCATTTTATTCACCTGTCCGCGTTCTAATGAGAAGAATGCGTTTTAGCTGCAGCTGATCCGCTGGAAGCCTGTATTCCACTTCTGTACCAGCTAATTACAACGGTTCAGTGAGTTTAGACCCCAAACACAACCCTCTTTAGTCGCCCTTTATGATATCATAGAAAGATGACAGTCGACCCATTATTTGCTTCCCGATTACGACCTAGACATGATGTGGGGTGTTCATAGGGGCGGCAGCCATGTCGATTTTTAAAATGATATCCTGGTAGTTTCGTGCCATCAGAGTTTTGTTTGCTAAAGGAGACATTCAAATACTCACATAATTGTACCCACATGACACTAGCAACAACATGATTCGCCTTCAGTTTTCGTTGACGCCATCCAAGCTACGAATGGCTGTAAGCAGATTGACCTCCAGACACCAGTCTAGCTAATCCTAGTTGTGGCTCTAGAAGCTTGCCATGACAAGGAAACGTTTCTAATATCTTGTGAAACTGGCCCACTTGTTAGTCTTGTTCCATCCATCACAGGAACTATCTCCCAGTTGGTCTTGTTCCATCCATCACAGGAACTATCTCCCAGTTGGTCTTGTTCCATCCATCACAGGAACTATCTCCCAGTTGGTCTTGTTCCATCCATCACAGGAACTATCTCCCAGTTGGTCTTGTTCCATCCATCACAGGAACTATCTCCCAGTTGGTCTTGTTCCATCCATCACAGGAACTATCTCCCAGTTGGTCTTGTTCCATCCATCACAGGAACTATCTCCCAGTTGGTCTTGTTCCATCCATCACAGGAACTATCTCCCAGTTGGTCTTGTTCCATCCATCACAGGAACTATCTCCCAGTTGGTCTTGTTCCATCCATCACAGGAACTATCTCCCAGTTGGTCTTGTTCCATCCATCACAGGAACTATCTCCCAGTTGGTCTTGTTCCATCCATCACAGGAACTATCTCCCAGTTGGTCTTGTTCCATCCATCACAGGAACTATCTCCCAGTTGGTCTTGTTCCATCCATCACAGGAACTATCTCCCAGTTAGTCTTGTTCCATCCATCACAGGAACTATCTCCCAGTTGGTCTTGTTCCATCCATCACAGGAACTATCTCCCAGTTGGTCTTGTTCCATCCATCACAGGAACTATCTCCCAGTTGGTCTTGTTCCATCCATCACAGGAACTATCTCCCAGTTGGTCTTGTTCCATCCATCACAGGAACTATCTCCCAGTTGGTCTTGTTCCATCCATCACAGGAACTATCTCCCAGTTGGTGTTGTTCCATCCATCGCAAGAAATTCACACCAACATCCATCGATTTGACGTCATTAACGTGACTTCATAACTGTCCTTGGTCAGTTAATGGACGTGGTTTCATACAACACTTGGTCGAAAACACGTCTTTCATACAACGTTTGGGCCATTATATGTCATTCAAACAACACTTAGGTCGAAAACACGTCTTTCATACAACGTTTGGGCCATTATATGTCATTCAAACAACACTTAGTCGAAAACACGTCTTTCATACAACGTTTGGGCCATTATATGTCATTCAAACAACACTTGGTCCAAAACATGCCTTTCCTACAACGTTTGTCCCATTAAATGCCATTCATACAAAGTTTGGTCCATTAAGGGTCATTCAAACAAACACTTGGTCCAAAACATGCCTTTCCTACAACGTTTGGACCATTATATGTCATTCAAACAACACTTGGTCAAAAACATGCCTTTCATACAACGTTTGGGCCATTATATGTCATTCAAACAACACTTGGTCAAAAACATGCCTTTCATACAACGTTTGGGCCATTATATGTCATTCAAACAACACTTGGTCAAAAACATGCCTTTCATACAACGTTTGGGCCATTATATGTCATTCAAACAACACTTGGTCAAAAACATGCCTTTCATACAACGTTTGGGCCATTATATGTCATTCAAACAACACTTGGTCAAAAACATGCCTTTCCTACAACGGTTGTCCCATTAAATGTTATTCATACAAAAGCTTGGCACTTTAAATGCCATTCATACAACGTTTGGTCCATTAAATGCCATTCATACAACGTTTGGTCCATTAAATGCCACTCATACAACGTTTGGTCCATTAAATACCATTCATACAACGTTTGGCTCATTAAATGTCATTCATACAACGCTTGGTCCATTAAAGGTCATTCATACAACGCTTGGCACTTTAAATGCCATTCATACAACGTTTGGTTTGGTCCATTAAATGCCATTCATACAACGTTTGGTCCATTAAATGTCATTCATACAACGTTTGGTCCATTAAAGGTCATTCATACAACGCTTGGCACTTTAAATGCCATTCATACAACGTTTGGTCCATTAAATGCCATTCATACAACGTTTGGTTTTGTCCATTAAATGCCTTTCATACAACGTTTGGACCATTAAATATCATTCATAAAACGCTTGACACTTTAAATGTCATTCATACAACGTTTGGTTTGGTCCATTAAAGGTCATTCATACAACGCTCGACCCATTATCTTTTACTTTATACAACACTTTATACAACCTTGAACATTACCGTAAGTATGAGTACTTAATGACTGACTTACTTACTTTCCGTGTCTAAGCACCACGTTATATATCTTGCATCCAGTATTCAGCGACATGGATTGCCTTGTCATTTCCCTCCATCATGTCGCGCCTATTGCATGTTTCCTGTATGTTGGGGGCAGGTCATCAGGTGGTCTGGGTCCTGTATTGCGTCGCAATCACATGTGTCATCATCTGTGTATCCCCATAGCTTCATATTCCTCTTGCACCGTGATACACCAGTTCGGAGTCTGTTCAGCGACTTCCATGTTGTGTATGGTAGATGATGTCCAGGATCAGGTTCCTCCCGAAGTTCCATCTCTGGGGCCTGCACCAATTCATGCGATCTCTCGATACGGCGACTTTCAGGGTTTATATGTATGGGGTTTGTTGTTTTTTTAGAAAGCTATGTCTGGATTTGATTCTTCTGTTTGGTACCTAATGTCCGGGATCAAGATGCTGAGCAGCACATGAGCTGCAGTGGTTAGCGACCCATAGCGGACTGCTAGCGTCAGGGTCAGCGAACCATAGCTGCCAAGACCCTTCTACACCTCCACGCGGTGATCCTGGATAACAGGCTGCAGCAGGGCAGACTGGCTAAGGAGAATGGATCGAAGAGGGAATGCTAACCCGGTACTAAAAAAATGCTTGCTGAAGTCGGATGTGTTGGACCGGAAGGTGCAAATATCGCAGCCAAGCTGTAAACTACGACACAACGCATTCCGTTCTCTGGACTACATTCTGCCACTTAAGCCCGTTCAGGGTTTTGTAGCGGGAGATTGAGAACGAACGAAGAGGAAGAAGAAGAACTACCTAATGCCCAAACATTGGGTCGCTTGGGTTGTGCTCCTGTTTTTCTCGTTCGATTTCTGCTGTGACGCTTCTTCGGATCTCGGGGGGTGCTATGCCAATTATGGGGTATATTTTATCAATGGGGGTGGGTTTTCGTATGAGTGAACAGGCCTCATCTCCCCTCACCTCCACACACCCCCCCCCCCCCCCCATCCCCCCACCCCCCAGAATGATACGGCGAGATGGCTGGTCAGATAGTCAAAATCGGCCGTACCGACAGGTTTCAACATGGGTTTCCAGTACAGACATTAATAGTGGCAAGTTATCGTACACCTGACACTTTATGCTGGGGGGATGGATGATAATATTGGGGGAAATTATACCATTTAGCTGCCCAACTCTCGGGACCTGATATCAATCACCCAGGCTGGTTGGCTCTCTCTCTCTCTCTCTCTCTCTCTCTCTCTCTCTCTCACACACACACACTCACGTATGATTGTATGCAGGCCGGTACTCACTCACATACCCTCTCTCTGTCTCTCTCTCCCTCGTCCTCCTCCCCTCCATCGCAGACAAAACTGGTCGATCACTTGTCCAAGCTGTATCAGTCAGTTTTGGAAGGATTATTATTACGTCTTGCCGCCACACACTTCACCAACAGTAACATGTAGTCTGATAGCTGTTGGATGAGGCCCGTGATGGAAAGAATAGGCCCAGTGTCACTTCTAATTACGGCCTAGAAGGCAACTGCATGCAACTAGCAATCTCGCCATGCAAAGACACTGCTATTGAAGCCACACTACAAGTGCTCCGGTAGAGGCATCATGTAAGAGGGTGGCCCAATGTTTCACATGTAACGAAAAGGCCAAAGAAGATGTCCCATGGCAGACACCGATAAAGTGTTTCACACTTGGTATTGGTTGCACGAGATCATAGCGCGTTGATGGTAGCGGTAGCATGACATGCGCTGCTGTCATGGATGTAGTGTTAGTCTTCATTGCACCAGCTTTATTTTTTTTTTACAAACCCAATGTTTCTCTTGTTCAGTACGTTTCTGCTACTGCCGTCAAACCCCCTGTGCTGTTTCGTTGAAATGTAAATGTGTGTGTGTGTGTGTGTGTGTGTGTGTGTGTGTGCATGCGTGTGCGTGCGAGCGAGTATGTATAGTTGGTTGGTTGGCTGATAGGTAGAGAGGGTTAAGCAGATACATAGATGGAGAGAGAGAGATACATATAGGAGACGAGGTGGAGAAGGAGAGATGATTGAACATAAATTATAGCAAGTTCTAAAGTACTTGTCCCTTAAAGCGAATCTGGTAAGGTATTTAACCTAGTGGTATTACTTTACAGTATACGGGGGGGGGGGGGGAGGCTGTAACCTGATGTTATAGTTTATTTCATGTAAGAGTCCATCTAATTTGGGGCTTGTGATGTATTGGAGTACGCGTCTGGCATCCATCTTATTTTGGGGCTTGTGATGTTTTGGAGTACGCTCCTGGAGACCATCTTGTTTGGGGCTTGAGATGTCTTGGATTACGCTCCTGGAGTCCATCTTGTTTGGGGCTTGTGATGTCTTGGAGTACGCTCCTGGAGTCCATCTTGTTTGGGACTTGTGATGTCTTGGATTACGCTCCTGGAGTCCATCTTGTTTGGGGCTTGTGATGTCTTGGAGTACGCTCCTGGAGTCCATCTTGTTTGGGACTTGTGATGTCTTGGAGTACGCTCCTGGAGTCCAATTTTTTTTTTTTTTGGGGGGGGGGGGGGGCTTGTGATGTCTTGGAGTACGCTCCTGGAGTCCAATTTGTTTGGGGCTGGTGATGTCTTTGAGTACGCTCCTGGAATCCATCTTGTTTGGAACTTGTGATGTCTTGGAGTACGCTCCTGGAGTCCAATTTGTTTGGGGCTTGTGATGTCTTGAAGTACGCTTCTGGAGTCCAATTTGTTTGGGGCTTGTGATGTCTTGGAGTACGCTCCTGGAGTCCATCTTGTTTGGGGCTTGTGATGTCTTGGAGTACGCTCCTGGGGTCCAATTTGTTTGGGGCTTGTGATGTCTTGGAGTACGCTCCTGGAGTCCATCTTGTTTGGGGCTTGTGATGTCTTGAAGTACGCTCCTGGAGTCCATCTTGTTTGGGGCTTGTGATGTTTTGGAGTACGCTCCTGGGGTCCAATTTGTTTGGGGCTTGTGATGTCTTGGAGTACGCTTCTGGCGTCCATCTTGTTTGGAGCTTGTGATGTCTTGGAGTACGCTTCTAGCGTCTGTAAGAATGACTATTTTTCTTGTTATTGTCTTTTGGCAGTTATAAATTGAAAATCAGAAGTAATGGTAGTAACTAAGAAACACAAGTCTCTAATTGACTGTATAAAGGGGAAGAAGATGGAAGTAAGACACGTAATTATCTGGTTGATTAGTCCCGAGACTGGTTGTAAGGTTGTCTCCATTTGTCCCTATACTCTGCAGTTCCCTTCATTGCAGCATGTTCGTACTTTAATGTCCCTGCATACCTGAGATGTAAAGGTGAGTCTTGGTTGTCCGGGTCCTCTCTTCCCTTGAATCTCGCCCTCTAGTATCTTCTGTGAGACAAGTACACACTTTTAATTACTTGTGCACCTACATACGATCTTATGGGAGAAGTAGTTATAAAATAAAAGGCAGAATATTCAAGGCAAAATCAGTCTTCCGGAGCATGAAGGGAATGGGGTTCTTCTTCTTCTTCTTCTTAGTTCGTTCTCAATCTCCCGCTACCAAACCCTGAAAGGGCTTAAGTAGCAGAATGTAGTCCAGAGAATGGAATGCGTTGTGTCGTATCTTACAGCTTGGCTGCGATATTTGCACCTTTCGGTCCAACACATCCGACTTCAGCAAGCATTTTTTGAATACCGGGTTAGCATTCCCTCTTCGATCCCTTCTCCTTAGCTAGTCTGCCCTGCTGCAGCCTGTTATCCAGGATCACCGCGTGGAGGTGTAGAAGGGTCTTGGCAGCTATGATTCGCTGGCCTCGATGCTAGCAGTCAGCTATGGGTCGCTGACCACTGCAGCTCATGCGTTGCTCAGCATCTTGATCCCGAATGGGGTTCAACAATGCCATGTCACTGGAATACGGCAGCGTGATGATGATAATGATGATGATTATGATGAGGAATGTTCACTTGGTAAGATCTTTGTATTTCTGTTGTGTGTGTGTGTGTGTACGTGCGTGCGCGCTCTCGCGTTTTTTTGTGTATTTTTTTCTTATTCTTTCTTCCTTTCTTTCTTTTCCCATCTAATACAGAGTACACCTATTGTAATGTCTTTCTCAGAAACAATATAGTATTTTTTTTAAAATTCGAAGCGTGTTCAAATGAAACCGGACCGAACTGTACCAAGCGAACATACGTACGATGCACACGATGACGTCACTTCTGATGTAAACAGCAGATACCAACCGTTAAGTTTGCAAAATATAATTATCTTCCAGCTCATAGTTTCGTCGGCAGACCAGCGACAACAAGGCGGGTGTGATGCGGGATCCGTCCAGAGTTGATCAGCGAACAGTGATTCAGTTTCTAACAGCTGAAGGATGTCGACCAGTTGACATTTATCGCAGAATGCAGACTGTGTATCGTGACAAAAGTGTGTCGAAGACAACAATGAAGAACTGGCCCAATGATGTTTAAAGAAGGACGTGAGTTAACGAAAGATCTTTTGAGACCAGGCCATGCGCATATTGTTGCGTCAGAAAATGACATCGCCAAAATGCAGCAATTCGTGTTGACCGTCGCCGGAGCTTACATTCTTTCTTACATCCACACTTTTGTCACCATACACTTGCCTGCATTCCGCGATGAATGCCAACTGGTCGATATCCTTCAGCTGTTAGAAACCGAATCACCGCTCACTGATCAACTCTGGACGGATTCCGTATCACACCCGCCATGTTTTCAACGATCTGCTGAGGAAACTATGAGTCGGAGGATAATGAAATTTTGCAAACTTGACTGTTGGTATGTGCTGTATACATCAGAAGTGACGTCATCATGCACATCGTACGTATATTCACTTGGAGCCATTTAGGTCCGGTTTCAGTTGAACACGCCTCGTAGTTTTGTCACAGAATACAACAAATGTATGTTAGGTGTTGTTCCCAGTTGTTTGAAGCAGACTCAAACTTAGTAATGTTTTCTCGAGGTTAAATCTCTGGGGGTTTCTTGTTTTTATTCATTCAGTGTGAAAGAAATATAATATTTTTGTTGTAATGGTGGAGCTCTCGCTTTTCACATCAAAGGTACGAGGTTCAAACACCATAACCGGTAACCTCCTGTCGACCCAGATGTAAATAGTTACCTGACTAGCGATTAGGTCAGAAAATGAGAAAGGGAACTTCAGCCCAACTCACATATACTGTGACTTAGTATACTCAAGTCTTTAACAACTTCATTCCCAACCAGCGGTTAAGTTTGCAAAAGGACACCCTTTGTCCTTACGTGGGAAAATCTCTGTGTAATTGTTTATTGCGTTTGACACAAACAGGATTGTATTCCCTGGAACACTCACAACTCGAAGGTGCTGGGTTCGCTCCCTAATTACAGCACCGACCGTTACCTCGGGGAAGCAATCCCTAAGAAAATGCAGGAGGGAGCCAACCCTTACATAAAATGCATGCCGAAGTCGTATGCACTGTGTCGACAGGCGCAAAATAAAAACAGTATAACGCACACTGACTTGGGGAATTGGAAAATAAGGTGAACGTCAACAACAACAAATTATAATAATTCTTTCTGTCGTTTTTGTCACACAGATGAAAGCTAACGATATATTTTCCTTTTTTCGTAATCTATTCAGGTTAGATAAGGACTTAAAGAAAAAGCAAGAAGTAAAGACTGGACCAGAACTGGACTCTGGGATGTGTCCTCCCCCGGTGGATGAGCTCAAGACCTGCACCCATCCACGCCAGTACACAAATAATGTCAACAAGCTCTTGGTCATAGACGAGGTCGATGACCTGCTCATTGCTTGTGGTACCTTGTACCACGGCTACTGTGAGAAACGACACCTTGCCAATATTTCTGCTATGGAACCAAGAACGGTTAGGTCCTCAGTTGTAACTAACAACGTCTCTGCTTCTGTGGTAGCTTTCATAGCACCAGGTCCTGCCTTTGTAAACGGCGGCGACCAACAGCGAGTTCTCTACGTCTCTGTTTCTTGGTCGAAACCTGATGGTATTCTGGAAGACGTCCCTGGATTCTCTAGCCGGAAGCTGACCGACTTCACTGTGGCTGCCAAAGACAGTCTTAAGTTTACATCCACATCATTCAACTTAGAAGGAACACAAAGGCCACAGTTCCCAGTGCAATACATCTACGGATTCAGTTCTGAAGGATTTAGTTATATGTTGACGGTTCAGAAGAAGGATGTTCTTCCAGAGAACGTGGCCTACCACTCGGTCGCGGTTCGCGTCTGTCAAACAGATATCAACTATTACTCGTACGTGGAGATGCCCCTCGCATGTTCCTTCGGAGCAGGGGACAAAAATCCCTACACGATTCTTGTGGCGGCACATTTGGCCAAACCAGGCCGGAACTTAGCTTTGTCCCTGAAAATAAATACCAGGACTGATGTTCTGTTCGCGCTGTTCGCTCGTGTGGATAACCCGTCCATAACACCCAAGGAGGAAGCACTGTGCATGTTCAGGATGGACGTTGTTCGCAACAAATTCAGGGAAACCATCCAGACATGCTTTGATGGGATCGGTAATTCTGCAGGCGGCCACCTAGGGATTGCTAGGGCATGCACCAGAAATAGGGTAAGCGTATTGAAATAATGGTTTGTGTTTGAGTCTTTCAGACTTTGCTTTCTCCTTATTTCTCTATTGCCCAATGTGATGTGCGTTGCACTATGTTTTTATTTTGCTTCTGTTTGTTCAATGCATCCGACTTCAGCATTCATTTTATTTAAGGGTCTGAGTCCTCGTGCATTTTCTAAGCGTTTTCTTTCCCTGTGAAACGGTGAGTGCTGTGATTAGAATGGAACCCAGCACCTTCAGAATGTGAGCCGTGTCACTTAAACACTAGCCCACTCATTCATCGTGTCTTTCAGTCTATTTGGCTCCAAATGGAGTACATGCCTTTAACTATTACAGGCCAGGTCTTCCTGTTCACGAAACATATGTGTTCTTTATGCTTGTCTCGAGCTCTGTTGACCATTTGATTTGGTTGTTGTGGTGGTGGTGGCTGTTGTGGTTTCTAGAAGATATTTTCGTGTCTCTGGCCTTGAGTATTCTAGAAGATATCGTCTTGTCTCTGGCCATGAGGAATATAGAAGATATTGTCTTGTCTCTGGCCTAGAGGATTCTAGAAGATATTGTCTTGTCTCAATCAGCTGTTTTCCTTAATATCTGTTCTATCCACCGCCGGCTCGTTCACTTCACTTCCAGCCAGTCCCAGGAAATCGATCCTGTCATTTCCGCTGCCATCTGTGCAGCCTTCCCCTGTTTGTACATTATACTTACGCTGCAGCAACAAAATATGGAGATTTTCATAGCAGAAAAACAACTAAATTAGTCACGCAGATTCCTTCCAGCTTTCTCGACAGAGGACTTTCACCTGTCTTGTTAGTTGTATTGTTCATATTTGTTAAATGAGGATCGGAATAGATGGCTGGTGTTTATATGGGGAGCATAGCTTTACCGTGGAACATATTCTAGAAAGTTCTATGATCAGGAAGAGCAAGAATAATACTGGTCACGTGAGACAGATGTGAGACAAAAGCTGTGCGGAGATAAAGCAGTCTTACAAACATTGTCCGTTGTAAGAGAAACTGGACCTTGATCTGAGGAACCATTTTTTCAGGACCTTTGCCCAACCTTCATGGTTGTTTCTTACGACACGCTTGGCAGATTACAGTATTATTATTCTTTGCTCCCTTTCGGGCCCCGACAACACTCGGACATTTCATTGAATCTACCTTCAATGAAGCAATCAGTACCCGTCGCCAATGTCGGGGTATAGGCCATTGACAACCCTCCTCCAGCAAGTTCGATCTTTATCTGCTTCTCTACAGTTCAAATCTAGTGACTAAAGTTCATTTTCAGTCACTGCTACGCATGTTTCTTGGACTACCTCTCTTCCTCCTCCCCAATGGATTCTACCTCATGGCATGTCTAATCACGCTTGATTGAATCCTGCTTCTAAATTAATTGGGGTCCCAATACTGTCAAGCCTAGAAATGAATTAAGTGTGAGCTCTGACATGTAATTAAACACTTAAATAGCACACTTAGCAAATAGCATTTAGCAGTAAAAACTCAGCTCATTTGGCGTAATGGTCATTCAAAGAGAAGAAACGGCGAGTAATAAGATTTCCTTTTGACGTATCGCTGCTGTTAAAGTGGAGTGCAAGAGAGGTTCACCAGCCCAGTGGAAGGTTTACTCCTCGGCTTTGTTGTCCTCAAGAGAACTAGACTGCTGTCGACGTGGTCCAATGTTCGTCCTTTCTTCTCAGTAGGTGTTCTGTCCATCAATGTTGTGTCTTGTTTACGCAAACTGCATCGTTCGCCAGGGACAATTGTGGTAAGTGGGAATTAGAGGTTCTGTGTGCTGGTTGTGGAGAGTAAGGTCAGCCAGGAGTCTCAGCAGAGGTCTGGATCACTCAGGTTGTGGAGGTTCTGTGTACTGGTTGTGGAGAGTAAGGTCAGCCAGGAATCTCAGCAGAGGTCTGGATCACTCAGATTGTGGAGGTTCTGTGTGCTGGTTATGGAGAGTAAGGTCAGCCAGGAGTCTCAGCAGAGGTCTGGATCACTCAGATTGTGGAGGTTCTGTGTGCTCGTTGTGGAGAGTAAGGTCAGCCAGGAGTCTCAGCAGAGGTCTGGATCACTCAGATTGTGGAGGTTCTGTGTGCTGGTTGTGGAGAGTAAGGTCAGCCAGGAGTCTCAGCAGAGGTCTGGATCACTCAGATTGTGGAGGTTCTGTATGCTGGTTGTGGAGAGTAAGGTCAGCCAGGAGTCTCAGCAGAGGTCTGGATCACTCAGATTGTTCTACATTGCTTGTGTAAGTGTTTATGTTTCAGCAGCAAAACACATCGTAGTGAACATGGTGCAGTTGTAGCGTAGGAGCCGATACCTGCAACCTTCCAGGACAGTCTGGATGAATGAGAAGGCCACCAACGCAGCGTCGCCTTGTTAGTTCATTAAAAACATTGAATATAAATTCCGAAAGCATAGGAACAAAAATAAGGCGAGGCTGTGGCGGTACTGTGGTTGTCCCCACAGAAGCCGTGATGGTAGTAACATCGATTTCATTTCTCTTCGAGTTCCGACGCAGCATCTTGTACCTGCAGAAAACATAACTGTTGTTTGAAGACTTTGTTGAAAGTATAGGGGGCATACACTAGCTTGCTGGACACATTGGTGACCTCAGAACGGGGGCATACACTAGCTTGCCGGACACATTGGTGACCTCAGAACGGGGGCATACACTAGCTTGCCGGACACATTGGTGACCTCAGAACGGGGGCATACACTAGCTTGCCGGACACATTGGTGACCTCAGAACGGGGGCATACACTAGCTTGCCGGACACATTGGTGACCTCAGAACGGGGGCATACACTAGCTTGCCGGACACATTGGTGACCTCAGAACGGGGGCATACACTAGCTTGCCGGACACATTGGTGACCTCAGAACGGGGGCATACACTAGCTTGCCGGACACATTGGTGACCTCAGAACGGGGGCATACACTAGCTTGCCGGACACATTGGTGACCTCAGAACGGGGGCATACACTAGCTTGCCGGACACATTGGTGACCTCAGAACGGGGGCATACACTAGCTTGCCGGACACATTGGTGACCTCAGAACGGGGGCATACACTAGCTTGCCGGACACATTGGTGACCTCAGAACGGGGGCATACACTAGCTTGCCGGACACATTGGTGACCTCAGAACGGGGGCATACACTAGCTTGCCGGACACATTGGTGACCTCAGAACGGGGGCATACACTAGCTTGCCGGACACATTGGTGACCTCAGAACGGGGACATACACTAGCTTGCCGGACACATTGGTGACCTCAGAACGGGGACATACACTAGCTTGCCGGACACATTGGTGACCTCAGAACGGGGACATACACTAGCTTGCCGGACACATTGGTGACCTCAGAACGGGGACATACACTAGCTTGCCGGACACATTGGTAACCTCAGAACGGGGACATACACTAGCTTGCCGGACACATTGGTGACCTCAGAACGGGGACATAACTAGCTTGCCGGACACATTGGTAACCTCAGAACGAGGACATACACTAGCTTGCCGGACACATTGGTGACCTCAGAACGGGGACATACACTAGCTTGCCGGACACATTGGTAACCTCAGATATGGCCGACGACGCAACACAGCCAATGGGCAGGCAGCAACTCACAGCCGACTGCTTGCAATGACGGTCAGCGAACCACTGCTGACCAAGACTTTATTTCACCTCCAAGTGGCAGCCATTGAAACTGTCTGCACTAGTGCAGTCTGATTAAGAGAATAGGCACTGCTCAGCACCTTGATTCATTCAATAAAGCAGATCACTGTCTCTATTCTAAAGTTATCGTTTTGTTCCTCAACCGTGTAGTTTGACTATTAGTAGTAAGTGTGTGTGTGAGGTTTCAGTGATTAACATTACACATAGCTGAAACCTGATGTGTCGGGTCGAAAGGCCCAGATATCGCAGCCTCGCTTTAAACTATATGATCAAGAAGAACCTTACTGTTACCTTAAGGTATGGCTTGGCTTCGGTCGTTCTCAATCTCCTGCTAGCAAGCTCTGAAAGGGCTTAAGTAGCAAAATGAAGTCCAAAGAACGGAATGCGTTATGTCGTAGTTTACAGCTTGACTGCGATATTTGCACCTTTCGATCCAACACATTCGACTTCAGCAAGCATTTTTTTAGTACCGGGTTAGCATTCCTTCTCCGATCCCTTCTCCTTAGCCAGTCTGCCCTGCTGCAGCTTGTTATCCAGGATCACCGCGTGGAGGTGTAGAAGGGTCTTGACAGTTCTGGTTCGCTGGCCCTGACGCTAGCAGTCAGCTATGGGTCACTGACCACTGCAGCTCATGCGCTGGTCAGCATCTTGATCCCACCTTAAGGTAATGCGACGTTGATGTCTGAAAGCATATGTTCACTATCTATTTTGCATTATTGTTTGATTTTTGCAGCACTCAATAAGTGAGAACTATTGTGGCGAAACCGACTCCAACCAGCCCATAGCTGCCAGTGTTCCCATAGTGAGCCAGCCAGTTCTTATCTTCCCACTCAACGATTCTAATCTGAGCGCCATCCGAGTCGCAACAACTCATGATTACACGGTAGCCTTTGTCGGCACTAAGGACGGCAGAATTATCAAGGTAGGACCATTGTTATTAGTCATCAACATTCTCCAACTCCCCGCGGAGTACAGTTCTTTTTAAAGGCAAAGGCCGCCGTCCATCGTAGACGATGATGGCATAATTTATTTTGCTAATGCTATTTTTTAGTAAGGATTAACAGCGTTACTTTTTAATCCTCACTCTCTCGTCTCGAGCCGCCCGACCCCAGTGGCAGGTCATGGACAAGACGACTAGGGGGCGACTACGAGATGCAGGGGACTCCGCATCAAGCACCCGTGAAAAAGACGGCGGAGTCCGGAGTCGAACCCACACCACCTGATCACGAGGCTTAACCACTTCGCCACGGAATCGTCAAGGTCTTTACTTAACGTAACTTAACGTCTTTATACTGGTTTAGAAGACCATAACGTCTTTATACTGGTTTAGAAAACCCTACAGAGTCGGTATACAACCAGTTACATTTACATCACTTTGCTCTAAAAGCTATGCACTTCCAATTTATTCTTAAATGCATTAACTGTCCCTGCCTCCACTACCTCATGTGGCAATGCATTCCAAGCATTCGCCACTCTCTGATTAAAAAAATATTTCCTAATATATAATCTGGACCTCTCTTTAGTCAACTTGTAGCTATGCCCTCTTGTTCTTGTGGGTGGCTGTATTTTTTTTTAAAACTTGTTATAGTCTAATTTATTCATTCGTCTCATCAAGTGCACATCTAATCCATGTGCCAGATGTTACTACACTTTTTTCTATTGTTTTTGTTTTGGATACAGTTTGTAAATATCTTTTGACGAAGGTACGCCGGGTTCTTCTTTTGTTGTTATTATAACAGAGTGTGTACCTCTAGAAGCTGAATGCTGAATTAGAACGAAATATTTAGTCGATGGAGATGAGATGCTTTAGATGGATCCCTGGGATAACTAACACACAGAGACCATTTCGCAAAGGTCAACGCACTCAGCACAATTACAGTCTGTTGGACCTTATCAAGACCTCCTATCATTTGTTGGGGGGGGGGGGGGTGTGTGTTGTTGTTGGTGGTGGTGGTGGTGGTGGTGTAGTTTCAGTAGCTTACCTCACATTCTAGGCGTGCTGACGAAGATGGACCGGGGTCCTTCAGACGGTTGTGCTATGCTTGGCCACATCTGCCTGTTGCTCAATACTATGGGGAACACAGAGAACCGCCACCTTGTTAGCAGACTGCGTTGGGATTAGGAAACGGAAGTTTCACTCATAAACCACGGTACATCCAGGGCTCCCAGCTGACATGGTCGAAATATAAACAACAGCGTATATTAAACACTGTAGGTAACCATGTACACGTATTTTCTTCTTCTTCTTCTTCTTCTTCTTCTTCTTCTTCTTCTTCTTCTCCTTCTTCGTACGCTGTCAGACGGCAACTTGAATTTGTTCGAAGAAAGCAGCGGTCATCCTGAGGCTGTCGACACTACCATAGAGCTTGTCTAGTGTGAGCAGTGGTGATGGCCACATGTGCTTTCTCTGGTCCTCGTATGTCGGGCAATTTTGCAGCAGATGTTCAGCGGTCATTTTCCCTGTACCACAGGTGCATTCGTCAGTGCCACCTATCTTCAGTTTATTGAATAGATGGTACCTCAGTCTGTTGTGGCCTCTGCGGAGTCTGAAGACCACGACCTGCTCTCTTCTGTTCAACTGGAAATAGACATCATTTTTATTGTGGCCAGTATGTTCTGTTTCCCATTGAGCCATGTATCTGGCCCTAATAAATCTTTTGGACTTTTCGTAGGTCACACTAGAATCTGGTTGTGGTAATCTTGCACCTTTTTTTTGCCAGTCTGTCTGCCTCTTCATTGCCTTGGATGTTACAGTGGGATGGAACCCACTGTACCACTACTCTTTTTGGTGCGGACTGCTGGCATAGTTGACAGAGTACTGCTCTTAAATCATTAAGTTGGTCGCGCATTCATTCGGAGATTGGGCGCCTCATGAGCGAAAAAGGGTGACGCGACTCGCAGCCTAAACATGCATGTTGTTATTCAGTAAGGTAGGCCATCTGTGGGAAGTAAACCCATTCTTTAAATGCGTGCTGAATTCGGATAGGCACTGGGATGTAAGGCGCAAACCACAACACAACGCGCACAACCTTTCACAGCGAACAGTGAGAAGGTTGCAACCCATACCTTCACAAACAGATGTCTGTGTTGCATACTTCCTGGTAGGTGGCCTGGAGTATCAACAAGCACAAAACTGTCGCCTGGCACGCAGCAGCAAAACACAATAGAGCTGGAGCCAGGACATGTGGATGGATAGGACACGCCTTCAGAAAGACACAATAGAGTTGGAGCCAGGACATGTTGATGGATAGGACACGCCTTCAGAAAGACACAATACAGCTGGAGCCAGGACATGTTGATGGGTAGGACACGCCTTCAGAAAGACACAATAGAGCTGGAGCCAGGACATGTTGATGGATTGGATACGCCTTCAGAAAGACGCAATACAGCTGGGGCGAAAACATGTGGACAGATAACACATCTTTCAGTAAGACACAATAGAACCCGAGAGAAAACATGTGGATAGATAACACATCTTTCAGTAAGAAACAATAGAACCTGAGAGAAAACATGTGGATAGATAATACGCGCTTCAGATAGAACCAATCAATAATACGCTAGACGACTAAATCCAACGCTGCATTTAGGGAATCCTGAATCCATGTGCTTGCAGTGTAGTTTATTTCGTTAGCAGTGGTCTATGCATACTGGTGTTGTGAGCTACGTGCACAATATACAGTAACAGGCATGCATTTGCGTATAAGTTCATGTGTGTCCCAGTTTTGGGTTTTTGTATCACCTGTGTGTACAATCATGAAGCGACAGGGCAACAAGTGTGCCTAGATGATCGGTGGGAATCTTGCTGCTCATGGCAGGGTCAGTCAAGACGGACAAGTCAATGTGGTTAGGATAGACAAAAGGTGTACATCCTCCAGGAGATGAAAATGGGAATATGATTAACAACCCAAACTCCGGAGGGGGCTCAAGAAATTATGAAAATACCAGCACTCTGTTCTCGAGGGTCAACGGCAACCGACGCCCATGATACAACCATTTGACAACTAACCAATGAAACTCAAGTCACGTGGTCAGATCTGAAAAAGACGAACCACAATAGAAACAGATGGAAAGAGCATCCTTTACGGCCCTGTGCACCAAAGGGACACCAATTATAGACGATGGTTGTGATAATTGTATCTGTCCGCTAACGTTGGTCGAAACTAGCACAAATAGAAGAAATCCGTTTGACGTGGGCACATACACTCACACAGAGCTTCTCAACCTTCTAAGAGTGCGAGCACCATTCACGTGTAATATTAAGAGTGCGAGCACCATTCACATGTAATATTAAGAGTGCGAGCATCATTCACGTGTAATATTAAGAGTGCGAGCACCATTCACATGTAATAAGACTGCGAGCACCATTCACGTGTAATATTAAGAGTGCGAGCACCATTCGCGTGTAATATTAAGAGTGCGAGCACCATTCACGTGTAATATTAAGAGTGCGAGCACCATGCAATCTAATGGCTTTCATTTTTTTAAACAATACATTTTTTTTAAAATCACCCGATTAATGACATCCAGTTGTCTTGTATTGTTTGTTTCTTCTTTGTTCGCTATATACCGGCCTGCCAGATCCGTATTATGATGAAGAAGTTACCGGATTATTCAAATATTTACAGCAGCGCTTGCGGGCTATAAATTTGTTCGTTCTGTATATTTGAAGTTTTTAACTTAACATAACAACAAACTCCAACCGCATTATTCATGTTGTAGATATCATTTTGGTAATCTTACAACAAACATAATAACATTATTGAATTTGTCAGGAGCAAAGAAAGCAGAATTTAGCCACGATGCAACACAACCATTACCAAGGTTCGGGGGAAACCCCCGAATCAAGTCAGCAGTGTCACATATTTCAGAACAAAGAGCTGTAAATACGTTTACAGACAGCAAACGCGCAAACTCAACAACTTTCATGACGCTTAAAATATAATGGATAGACAGCAGCATTATTTGTCAATGAAACAAAATCTCATTTGAATAACGGGCACCACGAGCGTTTGGGCTCGCGAGCATTGTTGTCCTCGCTTGACACCGGCACCAAATGTCATTAACAGAGCATCGTGGTGCTCGCGAGGACCAGGTTGAGAACGCCTGCACTCAAACAACGCATTAGTTTGTCTGATAAGATCAGAATACAGAATGTACACCATTTATTGACTGAAACCTCCCTCTTCCTAGATATCGCTGGAGTCCAACACATCAGCCAACATTTACGAGACACTCTCGGTGGTTCCTAATCGATCCATCGCAGCCGACATGACTTTTGATGATAATGACGACTCAAAGGACCTCTACATTTTAACAGACAAGAAGGTAAGTCTTGCTCCGTGTTCTAACCAATGACATCGCTCACATTCACTGTCCCTTCTCATTTCCGGTATGTTTATTTACCGCGCCATCTTTGATGTTACTAGTGCCCGGATAAGCACGTCGCTTCTTTATGTTCTAGGTTAGTCAGCTTATCGAAGTAGAACGTTTACCCCATGAACCTTTGTCGTCCGATCTGAAATAGCTGTATTAATTCCCAAATAGAATTAGCCACGTCCTTCTGACATCTCTCGTCAAATTGGTTAAAGGAAACCATGTTGTTATTTTGCTCCTCTCGTGGAGCTGACATACTTTGAGCCCATGTTCAACCGGCAGTTTGGTTCTCTTCGGCTCATTTAGGGGAATATCTGTTAGTCGACCACAGAAACCTAAGACAGGTCTCTAGCCCATTTAGGAATATCTGTTAGTCGACCACAGAAACCTAAGACAGGTCGCTAGCCCATTTATGAATATCTGTTAGTCGACCACAGAAACCTAAGACAGGTCGCTGGCCCATTTAGGAATATCTGTTAGTCGACCACAGAAACCTAAGACAGGTCGCTAGCCCATTTAGGAATATCTGTTAGTCGACCACAGAAACCTAAGACAGGTCGCTAGCCCATTTAGGAATATCTGTTAGTCGACCACAGAAACCTAAGACAGGTCGCTAGCCTATTTAGGAATATATGTTAGTCGACCACAGAAACCTAAGACAGGTCGCTAGCCCATTTAGGAATATCTGTTAGTCGACCACAGAAACCTAAGACAGGTCGCTAACCCATTTAGGAATATCTGTTAGTCGACCACAGAAACCTAAGACAGGTCGCTAACTCATTTAGGAATATCTGTTAGTCGACCACAGGAACCTAAGACAGGTCGCTAGCCCATTTAGGAATATCTGTTAGTCGACCACAGAAACCTAAGACAGGTCGCTAGCCCATTTAGGAATATCTGTTAGTCGACCACAGAAACCTAAGACAGGTCGCTAGCCTATTTAGGAATATCTGTTAGTCGACCACAGAAACCTAAGACAGGTCGCTAGCCCATTTAGGAATATCTGTTAGTCGACCACAGAAACCTAAGACAGGTCGCTAACTCATTTAGGAATATCTGTTAGTCGACCACAGGAACCTAAGACAGGTCGCTAGCCTATTTAGGAATATCTGTTAGTCGACCACAGAAACCTAAGACAGGTCGCTAGCCTATTTAGAAATATCTGTTAGTTGACCACAGAAACCTAAGACAGGTCGCTAACCCATTTAGGAATATATGTTAGTCGACCACAGAAACCTAAGACAGGTCGCTAACCCATTTAGGAATATTTGTTAGTCGACCAGAGAAACTTAAGACAGGTTGCCATCTTTGTTTTCTATTTTAATGCGAACAACGTTAACCCGCGTCATTACCATTTGACCATCGTCTTCTGTTTCATCTACTTTTTCTTTATCATCCTCGTCATACTCAGCTTCTTCATTGTTTTTTTTTTGTTTTTGCCCATCTGCATCTTACTCTCTGTCCTTCTTTGACGTTCCTTGTTTGCTATTACATTTCAATTTCCCCCCCTACATCCCATAGCTCTGCAACTGTACCATGCAATGCTGCATTCTATATAACGTCTTCTCCATTTCTAAATAAACTAACAAACTCTGAACCATCAATGGTTTCGCTCAGACTAAATGGAGAATATTAGTGCATGCTTGGATATCTTCGTTATCCAGTCCATTGGTTTCTGCGATGAAGACCTTTTGGCGTGGAATAATTGGAAGTGACCATTTGGAAGAATGCAGTCATATATGCTATGATCAATATCTTCTCCTTCTGTTTCTTTTTTCACTTCATTATTTGCGTCGTCTTTCTCTTCTGCGTTGTCGTAGTCTTTTTCTTCATCGGCTCTTCTCGTTCACTTTGTATTATCGTCTTCTTCTTTATCTTCATCTACTTTTTTTCTGTATTTCTTCATTTCCATTTACGTCTCATTCTTCTTCATCTTCTTCTACTTCATGTCGTCGTCTTTGTCTTCCTGTTCTTTTTTCTTGTTCTTCATTTTTTTTTTGCCTTGTTATACATCATCTTCTTCCTTATCATCAACGCCTGAATAATTGATATCTTCAACTTTCACTTCTCTCCTTCATTGTTCTTCTTCACCTTTACCAACTTTATCTATTTTTCATCTACTCCATCTTCTTCTTTCTACTTTCATCTATTATTTCTCCATAGTTATTCTTCAATTCCTAACCTTCATTATCGCCACTATCCTCTTAATCTTTGTGTACATATTCTTCTTCTTTATCTTCTTGCCTACAAGCAACCACATTCACTCTTGCTTCTTTATTTGATGTCTTCATTATCTATAAGCGAGCAATTTTGCAGTTGATGTATGGTTATGGTAATGTGCCTGGATGGCAAGCTCTTGCCGCTTTAATAATGGGAGAAAATATGATCTTTTTTCTTCACTAAAATGCGAAATCGCTTTAGCTGTCATGGAATGAATGTTTTTCCTTTCCTACAACTCTCTCTTTCTTCCTCTTCCTCTCTCTCTCCTCCCCCTCCCCTCTCTCTCTATCTCTCCCACCCCCAATTCTCTATTTATTGCTCTAATTTCCTCACCTCCTCTATTTGTTCGCTGTCCCCTCGGAGAAGATATCTGATATTTTGCTTGTAATATAATTGTTGATAATTGTGTGTGTGGCGTTATTACTTTCTTTCTTTTCTATACTTTCTGTCTACTATTTCTTTCTCACTGTATTTATTTCTAGCCGTGTAGCTATCTTTCCTCGATGCAACAGCACTTGAGTACTACTCCCTGCGTACGATGAAGAAGAAGAAGAAGAAGAGTACTACCCCTAAATAGATCATTCAGGTGCACCAAGCTGCCTGCAACTGCCACTTTCTAGGAATTCATATCTAAGGCCGTCGTTTTTACTTTCGCCGATACAATTCCTAATCTGTATCTGTAATTTCCCACTCACTACTTCCTCTGTGGGCTCCAATCCAACGCATGTCTGGTTGTAGTCTTGGCTTTCTTAGTGAAGTTGTGTCTTAAATGCTATCATTTTATTAATTGTTTATTAAAATGTGTGCACGTTCTAGATTTAACATAACGAGCGCACGGATGTTCTCAAAAGAAGACTTAACCCAGTACATCGCATAAGGAAACAAGTTGACAGTTACAATGGTAGAAACCTGCCTCAGATATTCAGCAGCACTTTCAAATAGTTCAATAAATAAATTAAGTCCCGTAGCAGAGACTGCCGTCGTTGATGAATTTTTAGAGACGAATATAGAAGGGGAAAAAAACCAACGTCGGACTAAAAGGCCGTCTTCAGGAACAACGGACAATACACATGTGTGCTAACAAACACATCGTAGGGGAATAGATGAACACACCAACCGGCGATAAGAACACTCTGTGGACACCTCCATGATCAAGGAAATTAAATGGGACCTACTATGATTAGCAACCCAAACTTGGGGCGGGGGGATATGTTATGTTGCAGACATTTCAAGACCCCTTTGCCTTGAATACCTGTTTGCGACAAAGGCTTTGCGGGTAAACTCTGAGGGAAAATATGCATTTTGTGCTATCTCTAGTAGCTCGACTTGCCACTGGTCCAAAGTAGCTCAGGACTAGAGAGTGAGGTTGAGGACCAGCGCAGTTACTCTCTCCCTATAATACAAACACATCGCAAGTTACATCATCAAGATCATCTGATGGTGTCCCTCAACTGAGAACAAATAGGATACTAACCGGAAGCAATGTATAGACATATGCTCAGATATTGCACTGGATGAAAGGTGCGAACCTTCACCAAAATAAGGCATTATCTCTAACAAGCTACCACAGAAAATTCGCTTGAGTGAAGAACTCTACGAGCGGCTTCCACACGAACAATGAAGAAAGACGAGCCACGTTCCGGTAAATGGAGAGCCACGGTAATCCCGTAATGTCTCTGCTCCAATTGCGACAGATTTATCTGACCGGTGAGCAAACTGAGTGTGTGTTTTTTGTGGTCGCGGCGGTGCTCCTTTTAATAAGAAAAATCTCGCCTTTCACGAAACGGAAATGGGCCTTTCCATCATCGCTTCCAGCCTCAACGATTATTTGGTCGTCCTTAGTGACACATCGCGTCCTTGCTCGAGTTGGCCAGATATTTCTGTCACTAATTATGTCATCAGTTCGTACGGATCACGTGGTCTCTTGGTTAGGAGGATAGAATAGGACCACTCTATCTTAATGCGTGTTCGGTGTAGGAGAGGGGGGGGGGAGCTGGTTGTGTAAGGGTGTAAATTGAATGCATGCTCGGTTTGCAATCCCAACATGCTGGGTTCGAAATCGCTTGTGCTGTTTGACTTGGCATGTCGGACATTGTGTCTCCACGTACAGAGAGGACTATCACCCGACTGTACTGAAATACTGGCATAGTGGAACACATTACAGATACCCACCCATTCATTGGCCAGCATTTCCACATTACAAACAGATACATCCACGCTTCTATACACTGGTTATTACGCCCACATTACAAACAGACACATACACGCTTCTATACACTGGTTATTACGCCCACATTACAAACAGATACATACACGCTTCCATACACTGGTTATTACGCCCACATTACAAACAGATACATACACGCTTCCATACACTGGTTATTACGCCCACATTACAAACAGATACCCACACGCATTCATACACTGGCCAGTACGTCCACATTACAAACAGATACCCACACGCACTCATACACTGGCCAGTACGCCCACATTACAAACAGATACCCACACGCATTCATACACTGACCAGCACGTCCACATTACAAACAGATACCCACACGCATTCATACACTGACCAATACGTCCACATTACAAACTGATACACACACACACACACATCCACACACTGACCAATACATTCTGATATCGCCCAAACACTACGGTCTGGGATGGAAAGCAGCGTGCCTTTGCTAGTCGAGAAAGGTATACCTGTAATCATACCAACCAACATCCATGTCCTGGTACGTACATGGAGGCGGCTAGATAACAATACTAATCTGGCAAGTCCCAGAAGTCGGTGGAATTAACTACATAAGCAGATCATAATGATATCAGGTGAAGCCTCAGAGACCTACCTTGAAAGATTTAACGTTGTGAACTCCGTGGACTAAGGAAGATGAGCTGAGAGCAGAACTTAGCACACATAGTTTAGCAGTACACGGATGTTTTTGAGGAGTATGTAGGTGGGAGATACATTTAACGAGATGGCAGGGGGCTGTTGCAACCAGCGGATAAAATGTCCCGGGAGAAAAGTGACAGGTGGACGAAGACAAGCTGCTTGATTTTTTTAACATACAAATTGATCGAAGCTGCAACGGTACTGAAGGTTAAAAGTAAATAAAAACACATATAGGTAATGGGTCAGTAACCGCCCCAGGAAAAAAATAAAACGATGCCTACGTTACAGCCGGAAGGCCTTCAACAAGGACAAAGAACGAACGAAAACAACTAACAAAACACAAGACATGATGTGAAATGTGCACTTGTTGAAATTGACCGTCATACCAGGATGTGCCAGGAAAGTGTGCGAAACGGTAAACTAGTTATGAAATAACAGTGGACCAAACCAGAAATGGTCTATATGATTGCACACGGACAAAAATAGATTAAACATGAACTAATCGCACGAAAAAACAAACCGCAATAAAGAAATATAAAGAGACACTTATATACGAAGATATGGGTACAACAACGAATGAACGTTGTGTCGTAGTTTACAACTTGGCTGCGATATTTGCACCTTTTGGCCCAACACATCCGACTTCAGCAATCATTTTGTGAGTACCGGGTTAGCCTTCCCTCTTCGATCCCTTCTCCTTAGCCAGTCGTCTCTGTTGCAGCCTGTTATCTAGGATCACCGCGTGGAGGTGTAGAAGGGTCTTGGCAGTTCTGGTTCGCTGGCCCTGACGCTAGCAGTCAGCTATGGGTCGCTGACCACTGCAGCTCATGCGCTGCTCAGCATCTTGATCCCCTCAAATGATACGTCCGTGCACATAACCCTATTTTAAACTGCATACTATTGTTTCTAAACATTAAGACCGGATTCACACGGATGTAGAGGAATAAATTGAACTTGTCTTTGCAGTCGTCAAGTAGTGTGCAGGATTGTAACCTTCAATAGAAAAATAACCTTCGACTTACTGAGGTGCTGAACCCCTGCCACCTTGGTCTGGAGCCATGTTATTAAAACTACTCGGACAACCGTTCCTCTTGGAACTGGATTAATCTCATGTATAATCCATTACTCCTTCTTGGTATTGCCAATCCCCCATTATATTGTCACTCGCCGCTCCCTCGCCTTTGAAGTATGTTAATTTCCTCTCCCACGATGGAGTCACAAAGACATCGTATTTATGTCAGTCACACACACTCTAATGAACTGCTCGCTAAAAGAGGGAAGATGCAGTGGAAAGAAAGAAACAGCGTGATCTTCTCATTTCTCTCTCTCTCTCTCTCTCACACACACACACTCTCTTCCCCTCCGATCCCTCCCTGACACGTCACTCTGATCGACCAAATGCCTGCAGCAAGCTATCTCAGCGAGGCAGACATCTATCAAGCGATCACCACTAATTCTATTAGTCTAACGCGGCAGTGGGATTAAGTTCATTACCGCGCTTTCCCCGCCGCCATATTTACGTAATGTGTGTGTTGGGGGGGCCGGAAGAGTGTCGGCAGACAGAATACGGCCTTGACTTTTACCGTACGATCGGCACGCGGAACAATGACCTTGTTTATCACAGGACGAGCCTGGCTTGAAAACAGTTGCCAGATTGGACGACCTTTCACGAATTGGGCTTGAACTTTTCCCGCGACTCTTCCTTTTATGATTGCCAATTTTGGGACTACTTTCTAATTTGCCCTCCGTTACATTTGACTACATACATTTGTGTAGAAACTATCTTTAGAATTCGCAAACCTGGACCAGAAGATTGAGAGAATCAGTGTACAGCACTTAAGCCTGGTAAAGTGATGTTGTTTAACATGTTATTCATCCTGTGACATTTTAAAGGGGATATTATAATTTTGTATTTTTTTTTACTTCTTCGTTCGTTCGTTCGTTCTCAATCTCCCGCTACCAATCCCTGAAAAGGGTTTTGCAAGTAGTAGAATCTAGTCCAGATAGTGGAATGCATTGTGTCGTAGTTTACAGCTTGATTGCGATATTTGTACCTTCGATTCGACACATCCTACTTCAGCAGGCATTTTTGAGTACTGGGTTGCATTTCCTTTTCGATACCTTCTCCTTAGCCAGTCTGCTCTGCTGCAGCCTGTTATCCAGGATCACCTCGTGGATGTCTAGAAGGGTCTTGGCAGCTCTGGATCGCTGGTTGACGCTAGCAGTCAGCTATTGGTTGCTGCCCACTGTAGCTTATGCGCTAGAGCCAGTTCTGCCAATTTAACACGTTTTCGTGTTCTTTTATTACATTAAAAAAATTTACAGAATGTAATTGAATGTGTATATTAAAAGTGCAAAACCAGCTAATAGATATGTGTTCTTAACCTTTTGTGTTTTAATGTTTATCAGTCAGGTTAAGATCTTTGATACATTAACTTAACTTTACGTTTTGATACTGGTTTAAAAGACTATCAAAGTCTGTAGACAACCAGTCACATCTGCATTTTCCTGCTCTAAAAACTATGCACATCCAATCTATTCTTAAATGCATTAACTGGCTCTGTCTCCACATGTATGGGGCATTCCATTTCGGGTTAAGGGAAGGACATGTCGATAGCATTTTATTTTAAATAAAGAACTCAAGACTTAGATAAAGATGAACAACGTGAAGGGAAGCGATCATTGGGACGTCCAAAAAACAAAAACATTTCAAGGACAGTCTGAAGGAATCCCCCAAGTGCCGTCAAATAGACATTAACACCTGGCAAAACCTGGCTCAAACTCGTTCAACCTGGAAGAGTGCGGTCACAAACAACGTCAGCAGGCCAAGATAGACGCACTCAGGAAGTCTAGAGCAGAGGGAATACCAGAGCCAACTACGGACTATGCTGGTGCATGTCGTGTCATAGAACTGTCTACGATCTCATTGGTGGCTTGGTCAGTCGCGAGCGCACTCAAGGATGCAGTGTGGTATGGGATGATGCTGATGCATGTCGTGTCATAGAACTGTCTACGATCTCATTTGTGGCTTGGTCAGTCGCGAGCGCACTCAAGGATGAAGTGTGGTATGGGATGATGCTGGTGCAGGTCGTGTCATAGAACTGTCTACGATCTCATTTGTGGCTTGGTCAGTCGCGAGCGCACTCAAGGATGAAGTGTTGTATGGGATGATGCTGGTGCAGGTCGTCCTTGACGATGGTGAACGAATTTAAAAAACTGGTTAATTGTCTTTAAAATATCTGACTGGTACTTTGACAATTTGAGTGTGTGTAACAGTTTTGTTGTGGAAGCAAGAGGGTATGAAATGGAGGAGAGGGAACAAATTAATGTGCAATGGTTGAAATCCATCCTGTCTGTGGCTAGTAAAGTAAGCATTGTGTCTCGGGTTTGCTCAAGTACTCTCTCTCTCTCTGTCTCTCTCTCTCTCTCTCTCTCTCTCTCTCTCTCTCTCTCTCATATATATATATATATGGGGACGGCGTGGGATAGTGGTTAAGTGGCACAGTTCACAAACTGAAGGTGCTGGGTTCGATCCCCTTCACATCACCGGCCGTTACCCCAGGGAAGCAAACCCTTAAAAAATGCAGGAGGAAGCAGACCCTTGCATAAAATGCATGCTGAAGTCGGATGCACTGGGCCGACAGGCGCAAAATAAAAACCACAGTGCAACTCACACCGCCTTGGGGATTAGAAATAAGGCGAACGAATTTTTACAAATATATATATACATATTCACCATTAAGTTTGTGAAGGCGGTCGTGCATAGAGTTTGAGCAGTTCAATGGAAATAACGAAGGATCGATCCCGGTGGTGATATTATCATCTGGCCTTCTGGCTCCGAGGCAGTTGACAAAGCTGTGCTGACTGTACAACGAAGTAGCCGATCTTTGAAACTTCCCTGCCTCTCCCCTACACCTATAGAAACGGAGTATCACTGTTGGGTATTGACTTTATTTAATCAATGGGCCGTCTTCTCCTGCACTTTCAGTTATGTTTACTTTACATTTCTTCTTTCTATCTTTCCATTTAATGTAATTTGTATGGCCTGTACCCCCCCCCCCCCCCCCTTTCCTCTCTTTCTTTAAATATATATATATATATATATATCTTTTTAAACTATCTCTCCCCACCCTCACCCATCAATATATCAACCAAATGTATTTATCTAGTCTATCTGTGTCGGTCTTTTTATATTTGTGTCGTTCAGCCATCCATTCATCTCTCTATCTGCCTTTCTCTCCCTCTCTCTATCTCTCCCTCTCTCTATCTCTCTCTCTGCCTCTCTCTGTCTCTGCCTCACTCTATCCTTACGTTTACGAATAAACGTGATGAACATAGTGTGAACACTGCTTGACGTGTTTGCTGTGGGGGATGCCTCGACCAATAATTTAGAAAAGAAAAGATGCCAAAATACGTGATATATATTTAGACAGATGGACCGGCAGGCACGACTAGATAGAGAGAGAGAGAGAGAGACACAAATATATATATATTACTTCTTCTTCATCATTATTTGCCCTTAAAAAAAGGATGTTCATGACGTGTCGTAGTTTACACCGAGGCTGCGACACACTCCAGCACGGCATATTTGGGGTCCGGGTTTGCCTTCCATTTTCGATCCTTAATCGATTAGCCAGGCTGCATGGTTGCAGTTTGTTTCTAGGGCCGCCACTTGGAGACGGAATGAGGCCCGGATCAGTTATGGTTCACTGACCACGGTGCAATCAGTCAGCTATGATTCGCTGGTTGCTGTCAGTTCATTAACTTATGTATATTGTAGCCCTGAGTGTGATTTCACACAGTTAATACAAGAAGATAATGCTATATCCTCCAGCCCTGAATGAGATTTCACACAGTTAATACTAGGAGATAATGCTATATCCTCCAGCCCTGAATGAGATTTCACACAGTTAATACTAGGGGATAATGCTATATCTTCCAGCCCTGAATGTGATTTCACACAGTTAATACTAGGAGATAATGCTATATCCTCCAGCCCTGAATGAGATTTCACACAGTTAATACTAGGAGATAATGCTATATCTTCCAGCCCTGAATGAGATTTCACACAGTTAATACTAGGAGATAATGCTATATCTTCCAGCCCTGAATGAGATTTCACACAGTTAATACTAGGAGATAATGCTATATCTTCCAGCCCTGAATGAGATTTCACACAGTTAATACTAGGAGATAATGCTATATCATGCAGCCCTGAATGAGATTCCACACAGTTAATACTAGGAGATAATGCTATATCCTCCAGCCCTGAATGAGATTTCACACAGTTAATACTAGGGGATAATGCTATATCCTCCAGCCCTGAATGTGATTTCACACAGTTAATACAAGGAACTAATGCTATATCTTCCAGCCCTGAGTGAGATTTCACAGTTAATACTAGGAGATAATGCTATATCTTCCAGCCCTGAATGAGATTTCACACAGTTAATACTAGGAGATAATGCTATATCTTCCAGCCCTGAATGAGATTTCACACAGTTAATACTAGGAGATAATGCTATATCCTGCAGCCCTGAATGAGATTCCACACAGTTAATACTAGGAGATAATGCTATATCCTCCAGCCCTGAATGAGATTTTACACAGTTAATACTAGGGGATAATGCTATATCCTCCAGCCCTGAATGTGATTTCACACAGTTAATACAAGGAACTAATGCTATATCTTCCAGCCCTGAGTGAGATTTCACACAGTTAATACAAGGAACTAATGCTATATCTTCCAGCCCTGAAGTGAAGTCTTATTCTTAGTCGACCTTTACTTCTACAGAGGCAGATGCCAACGTGCAAGTCCCTGCTATGGCGTGAGCTCGATGTAACCAGGAGGAGGATTTTATGCTTAGCGGACTAGGCTCGAGCAGCTTATTACTTCGCTGAGTTGATACGTGTCACGGAGAATGGTTAACTGATGTGCGAGTCCATCTTAATAGACTTAAACACGATATCAAAGTAGGCCGGCAGCCTGTTAGGCGCCATCTATGCTGCTCTTACCATGACCGGTGTTATGCCATGCCAACCAGTTAGTCGCCTCTTACAACATGCTCTCTGTGGGGCAGTGGAGCTATTCTTGTGATACACAAGATCACTCGGAACAGCAGTGAATACTAGAAGAGATAATGCCCTATCTTCAGACCCTCAGATTTCACACAGTGAATACTAGAAGAGAAATGGCGCTAACTTCGAGCTCGGGTGAGATTTCACACGGTGAATACTAGAAGAGATAAAACGGAAGGTAATTTGATTAGACAAACAGAGCACGTGATTGACGATCGGTTCAAAGATGGATCAAGATGACCAGAGATAACTGAGTTGCAGAAAAGCTGAGATGATAGCTTTCATCTAGATTCATTAACACTGATGGTCATGGCGGGGGTGAGAGAGAGAGTCGCTGGCGGCACTAGTATATCAGCCGGTTGATGAGATACCAAACATGGGCAGTGTGAGATGGTATTGATGGCAAGTGCTCCAAAAGTGTGGTTACCCATCTCCTGATAATGTGTCTGGGTAGTGGAGTGGTAGAGCACTCGTTTTTCGCGGATACGGTACGGGGTTCAGCTCCCACGACACAGTCGACCCAGCGGTAAATTGATACCTGACATGACTAGGACGGTAAAAGAAATTGGTCACCCTACCTCATACAAGCTGTGACTTAGTATACTCAAGTTTCTAGCAACCTTATTCCCTGGCTGTAGTGTAACTACTATGGGGCAAACGTTGACTTAGTATACTCAAGTTTCTAACAGCCTCATTCCCTGGCTGTAGTGTAACTACTATGGGGAAAACGTTGACTTAGTATAGTCAAGTTTCTAACAACCTCATTCCCTGGCTGTAGTGTAATTACTATGGGGCAAACTTTCACTTTACTTTAGACCTAATCAAGAAAGCACAAGTTGAAAACCCCGCTTTTCATCATCATGTAGCATGCCCCTTATAGAACGTCACTCCCATCACAGTCTGTCTGAAAGAAACTCGTTCCCTTGCCAAAACTCCAGCTTCTGCCACAGTCATACCCAGGCATTCCTGGATATCTTGGAGCCATCGTCTTCTTGGTCTACCCCTTCCTCTTTTGCCTGGCACCATACATTCCATCACCGTTCTCTCGAGACCGTTGTGTCTCTTGATGTGACCAAAGTATTTGCATTTTCTGGTCATAATGGAATTGATAAACCCGTTCTCCTTAATTCTCAATTCTTGCCGAATGTCTACATTTGTCTTTTTCTCTGTCCATGGTATTCTGAGGATCTTTCTGTAAAACCCCGCTGCGTTAATATATTTGTTTTTCTGTATGGAATTAAATTTAAAAAAACTAGCATGTACACACCTGTAATCTGTACAGACTCTTTAGCTGCCGTTCAAGTTCAGGAAGATGGTGGTCATTGTAATCCTGGACTTGCCCATATTACCGTAGATACCACCAACTTATCATGTCCAATCAAGTCAGAATAATTATACAATACATCCCTGGTCATTCGGATACACCTGACAATGACAAAGCAGATAGACTGGCTAAGAAGGGGTCAAGTCAAGAACAAAAATACACATTACCAACCCTACAGGAAGTCACAGCTACTGAAGGCTTCGAACAAAGAGGCTTGGCTGAATAAATAGTCCACTGGGAAAACTGATAGAG
This sequence comes from Ariolimax columbianus, assembly GCA_036924085.1. NCBI lineage: Eukaryota > Metazoa > Mollusca > Gastropoda > Stylommatophora > Arionidae > Ariolimax > Ariolimax columbianus. The sequence goes on from JAVGWX010000009.1 coordinate 15,293,429, forward strand.
AAATCTAAAAAAATATGCCCATTCCAAATCCCAAAGACAACATCAACTTACTGAAATGGAGAGACCGAATCACCATTTTCCGACTTCGCACTCAACACATACAACTTAACAGCCACTGGAACAGAATCCAACCAGAACATGATCCAGATTGTCGGCTGTGCACACATCCCTACGAACCTGTTGAACATCATCTTTTTTAATGTCCGGCGCTTTCCAAAACAACAACTCACATACTCTTGCAGATACCACTATATGGCATGTGCCAAAAGTCAGGAACCACCGGCCGCTGGATCAATAACCAACCAGTGTGCACACTGCGGGGAAACTGCACGAGCAAGCGGTCTATATATCTCTTCTTCCCCCGCCCCGACCACAGTTGTGAGAATTAAGCGCAACATAGTGTTGTTGTTCTTGTAAAATGTCAGTGCAACTAAAACAGGTAATGGTTACGCTATCCGCCATTGTTAAAGCGGCTGTGTTGACGTCACAGTCCTCTTTAACTTCAACACATCTTTTTCACCCAATCCCCAAGAGAGCCCGAGTTATATATACGAGGCGTGTTCAAATGAAACCGGACCAAACTGCAGCAAATAATACGTACGATGCGTATTATTTCGTCACTTCTGATGTATACAGCACATACCAACCGTCACATTTGGAAAATGTCAATATTATCGCCATGTTTTCAACGGTCTGCTGAGGAAACTACGAGTCGGAGGCTAATGAAATTTTACAAACTTGACGATTGGTATATGCTGATTACACCAGAAGTGACATCATCATGTGCATCGTACGTATTCTCACTTGGTGCAGTTTGGTCCGGTTTCATTTGAACACGACTCGTACATATGGTATTGTTTCTAGGTCTTTCAAATCCTAGAATGCTGCATCCCACAGAGACAGATTCTACCCAGAATAAGCAGTGTCAGTCGTTGGCGACCCCTGACTTGAGTTGAGCCTCCATCTCTTGCGACATGCTCTCAGTGTGGCAGTCGTCCTATTATCGTTACACACACAGGTGGACGCGACAAAACAAGCTCTCATCTTTGTTGTGTTTTCTCTACTCCCTTCTATTTCTTCTTTTTTTCTCTCAATCATCATCTTCTTTATTTCGTCCTTCCTATCTTCTTCTTTTTTTTTGTAATTATTTTACAACTTCTAGTTTCTATTTTCTTCACTAACTTATTCTTTCTTCCTCCAAATATTTTTTTTTCTTTTTGTTCTTATTTTTCTACTTCTTCATCGCTTTCTACTAATTTAATCAACTTCTTTCTCTACATATTATCCTAACTCATAAACTTCTCTTCCCCAATTTGTGTCGATAAATTCATGAACTTCCTCCTTTTCTGTGTATTATTATTATTATTATTATTATTATTCATCTTCTCTTCCTTACTTTATTCTACCTATTCATCAACTACTTCATTTTCTCTCTCTCTCTCCCCCCCCCCCCTTTCCCCTTCCGTCCTGCCTCCAGATATGCATGTCAAGCAGCCGTCCCCAGCTACGTCATACCCTGCGTACAAAACAACAAAGAGGACACAATTTGGAGAGAGAGAGAGAGAGAGAAAGAGAGAGAGAGAGAAAGAGAGAGAGAGGAAACAACACATAATAGATAACGCGGTTTGAGGTTAACAAAAGGCATCATAGAATTGTATCCTTCCTTATTATAGCTTTGGTCAGCCATTGTAGAGAGCAATGAATGGGCCATGCGTGTAGAATATTACAGAGATGGGTTATGAAGTGGTAGACAAGCATTTGTCGTTATTTCCTGTTTTCTAAGCGTTTTGTATGTGTGGTTCGGGATCCAGATGATGGAAGATGCATGAGCTGTAGCGGTCAGCGACCAAAAGTTAACTGCTAGCGTCAGGGCCGGCGACCTAGAGATAGCTGCTTGCGTTAGGGCCAGCGACCCAGAGATGGCTGCTAGCGTTAGGGCCAGCGACCCAGAGAGGGCTGCTAGCGTCAGGGCCGGCGACCCAGAGATGGCTGCTAGCGTCAGGGCCAGCGACCTAGAGATGGCTTCTAGCGTCAGGGCCAGCGACCTAGAGATGGCTGCTAGCGTCAGGGCCAGCGACCCAGAGATGGCTGCTAGCGTCAGGGCCGGCGACCCAGAGATGGCTGCTAGCGTCAGGGCCAGCGACCTAGAGATGGCTTCTAGCGTCCGGGCCAGCGACCTAGAGATGGCTGCTAGCGTCAGGGCCAGCGACCCAGAGATGGCTGCTAGCGTCAGGGCCGGCGACCCAGAGATGGCTGCTAGCGTCAGGGCCAGCGATCTAGAGATGGCTTCTAGCGTCAGGGCCAGCGACCTAGAGATGGCTGCTAGCGTCAGGGCCAGCGACCCAGAGATGGCTGCTAGCGTCAGGGCCGGCGACCCAGAGATGGCTGCTAGCGTCAGGGCCGGCGACCTAGAGCTGGCTGCTAGCGTCAGGGCCAGTGACCAAGAGATGGCTGCTAGCGTAAGGGCCAGCGACCCAGAGATGGCTGCTAGCGTCAGGGCCGGCGACCTAGAAATGGCTGCTAGCGTCAGGGCCAGCGACACAGAACTGCCAACACCCTTCTACACCTCCACGCGGAGATCCTGGATAACAGGCTGCAACAGAGCAGACTGGCTAAGGAGAAGGGATCGAAGAGAAACGGCTAACCTGAAACCAAAAAACGTGATACTGAAGTCGGATGTGTCGTTCCGAAAGGTGCAAATATCGCAGTCAAGCTGTAAACTATCTACAACGCAATTCCGTTCACCGTACTACATCCTGCTACTTCAAATCCCTTTTCAGGGCTTGGTAGCTGCAGGTAGAAAATGAACTTAGAAGAAAGATAATGTGTCTGTGTTATGTGTGTGTTGTACGTCATGCTAGATATGACACCATACACGTGTAATGTGTGTGTTGTACGTCATGCTAGAGATGACACCATACACGTGTTATGTGTGTGTTGTACGTCATGCTAGAGATGACACAATACACGTGTTATGTGTGTGTTGTACGTCATGCTAGAGATGACACCATACACGTGTTATGTGTGTGTTGTACGTCATGCTAGAGATGACACCATACACGTGTTATGTGTGTGTTTTACGTCATGCAAGAGATGACACCATACACGTGTTATGAGTGTGTTGATAGCCATCCGAGTGTTGATATCGACCCCTGTTATATCTGCTGTATTCGCATCGAGTACAACTGATACTATGCACGTGTAAACCATCTGATGTAAGCCATCCTCAAGACGATCAAATAACCGTGTTAAGTATGGATTGCATGCCCTCCAGGTTGGTATAACATGCCCGTGATATCTATGTGGTGTATGCCTGTCGAATGATGATAACATGCCTTTGTTGTGTATATTATGCACGGCTCCCTAGAGATGCTAACATGCCCGTGATATCTATGTGTTGCACGCCCTTCGTGAGATAACAACACACTCATGTTATAGATGTATTGTTTGCCCTAAAGTGCCAATAACATCGTCTTATTCGTATTATCGACACCCCCAACCAACTGTCCCCAAGTGCTGATAACTTGTTTGTGTTATCTATATGTTGTGTGTCTGTCGACTGCTGATAACATGTTTGTGTTATCTATCTGTTTTCTGTCTGTCGACTGCTGATAACATGTTTGTGTTATCTATCTGTTTTATGTCTGTCGACTGCTGATAACATGTTTGTGTTATCTATCTGTTTTCTGTCTGTCGACTGCTGATAACATGTTTGTGTTATCTATCTGTTGTCTGTCTGTGGACTGCCGGTAACATGTTTGTGTTATCTATCTGTTGTCTCTCTGTGGACTGCCGGTAACATGTTTGTGTTATCTTTCTGTTGTCTGTCTGTGGACTGCCGATAACATGTGTGTGGTTATCCGTGGCGTTTGCCCTCCGAGAGAGATGATAACACGCTCGTCGACACCCCCAACCAACTGTCCCCAAGTGCTGATAACATGTTTGTGTTATCTATATGTTGTGTGTCTGTCGACTGCTGATAACATGTTTGTGTTATCTATCTGTTTTCTGTCTGTCGACTGCTGATAACATGTTTGTGTTATCTATCTGTTGTCTGTCTGTGGACTGCCGGTAACATGTTTGTGTTATCTATCTGTTGTCTCTCTGTGGACTGCCGGTAACATGTTTGTGTTATCTTTCTGTTGTCTGTCTGTGGACTGCCGATAACATGTGTGTGGTTATCCGTGGCGTTTGCCCTCCGAGAGAGATGATAACACGCTCGTGTTTTCAGCGTGTTTGACGTCTCCCGAGTGTTAACGATCGATCGTGTATCGTTGTATTTGTTTTGTGCTTGAGAGCCACGGTTCGCTTGCATTCTTCCCAGCGGCAAGCAGATCATTAGATATCGCCAGTTAACGCTGGCTCCAGCTGTAGTATCAGCCGACATTGGCGATGGCAACATGTAGGCATGTGATATTCATGTTAAATTAACTGTTAGTGGAACATTGATAGACCGGTTAACCAGATATGTAGGTCAGTGGACGCACCAAGGCAAATACAAAAACCGACACTTACGTTACGGTCAGAAGACCTTCGTTAGGAACAAAGTGCAATGCTAACAACTAAAAAATCGCAACCAAAACCAAGACCGAATATCTTCTTCTTTCATTCGCTTACAAATATGCATATATCAGCAATGTTGTCTCTTGAATAAACTTCACTGTCTTTTGTAGTTCACACACAGGTCCATAAAGTTTCTCTTCCAGTGTTGTTTCTATGGGCCAGTAGGATTTTCTCTGAATATTATAATCAAGGCAGTTCTGTAGTATTTGCTCTGCTGTCTTGGGTGCCTGTCTACGTGTACACATGATTGCCTATCTTCAATTTTGTGTACATGTGGCTGCAGAGTCGGTTGTGTCCTGTTCTAAGGCGCAACACAACAGTTTCTTCTTGTCTGCTCATCTTATGGTAGTCGTCTGGTGTTACTGTTGGTGGCTTTCTGATTGATTTGATCATCCTTATCTTCTGTTCGTAAGTAACTGGGACATCTGGTTGCTCGTCTGCAGCACCCTCCTTTGCCAGTCGGTCTGCTCTCTCGTTTCCTGGTACTTCACAATGAGAAGGTATCAACTGCATGAGAATCTTGCTCTATACCGGATATGAAATGAGCGGTTTAAGTTAGCAGCCATATATCCAAGTGGCCAGGAACGCGTGGTACACTATATGCCAGTTAGGAAATAGAATGAACCAATCAATAAATATTCAATATGAACATACTAATTCCAAATGAACGTGTTAATTCAATATGAACATATTAATTAAATATGAACATATTAATTCAATATGAACGTGTTAATTCAAAATGAACATTTTACACCCAAACACAAGAAAACTCAAATATCATGGGACACGCATATACAATGTTCTGGAGAAAAGAAAAATAACAGCAACGAAGAGAACTGTATATACTATATACACATAAACACCACACAGACAATGGTACGGAAATGGATGAATAAATAATAATAATAAGAGAGAAGAATAACAAGCAAGAGAAATTGCAGATAAAAGACGGGCGAAATGAGAATGTGGAGTCCACGCAAACGTATGGAATGTCAAGCTTCTGGTTTGAGCCATCACATTAAGTAAGTCGGACGATTCTCAAGCTTAAATCGGTGTCGATTATCGGACGAGCAAATTGATAGATGAAACGGCATTTATTTTTTAATACAATTGTTACTTTTTCTGCCTGCTTTTGCTTGCTACAATGTATTACCTTTAAGAGGCATTTGTTTCAATTGGGATACATTTAACTCAGGTAATAGTTAGCACGAGTATACTGTTCATTAAGTGGGATTTATTTCATTTGGGACACATTTAACTCCGGTAATAGTTAGCACGAATATACTGTTCATTAAGTGGCATTTATTTCCTAAACTGATTAGGATAGTATGTGGCCTAGGGGTTGTGATCTTGGTTTATAATCCCAACGTACCAGGTTCAAATCACGTCGGGGGTGGGGGGGGGGCGGCGTGGCCTAGTGGGTAAGTGGCACGGCTCACAATACGAAGGTGCTGGGTTCAATTCCCATCACAGCACCGGCCGTTACCCCGGGGAAGCAAACCCTTAGAAAATGCAGGAGGAAGCAGACCCTTACATAAAATGCATACTGAAGTCGGATGTACTGGGCCGACAGGCGCAAAATAAAAACCACAGTGCAACGCACACCGCCTTGGGTATAAGAGAAGTAAGGCGAACGAAAACCAAAAAAAATCACGTCGTATCTCAGATTGATAGACTGAGCGTGTCCAAATAGTGTCCATCTTTCTTGTCGTGGTATGTCCGCTTAACCCAGTCGACCCAACCTGTCAATTGGTAACTTATGAAGTCTGGGGAAAATGGGGCAGCCGCTACAGGAGCTACCGATGCTCTGCTCTGTCGGTGGTACTTACAAAAATCAAAGGGATTGAGAGCAATGACGCCAGTTCTATAAACCATTTTCCATTTCCAATTAGTTGATACGTCACTTACAGCTAATATTAGTGACCAAAACAAACAACAGCTATTGGTAGTTTCCACAACGTTAACGAGCCATGTATGTAAGCGTGCCGTTGCTATTAATTATTCGTGTACTCCAGAATATTTTTGCTGAGTTCATCTTGGCGGTTCTTTGGAAATGAGTTTGCAGCGACTTTTCTTATATTCCGGGTCGTACGGAGGAATGCGATCGTGGGTCATCCTCGCTGTAGTGCAATGCAAGGCTTCTGTTGAGGTTGTTGTTGTTAGGGATCTAGTAGCATCCGGGCTCTCGCCATTCGGCCCAATACCATGTAATGATATCCGCATGTGTTTATCAGATGTTGTCTAGTGCTATACAAAGTGTTCCATGTATCTGGTCGTGGAGGAAGAAGCACTATCCTAAAATCGTTGAGCGCTGAGCACTAAAATGTATGATGATCAACGGTTCCTTATGGGTGCGTACATAGCCGGCACTCGGGAGTACGTTGTGGTTGGATTCTGTTCAGGTGCTTGTTAAGTGGGATGTGTTGGGTTCTGTTCAAGTGTTTGTTAAGTGGGATGTGTTGGGTTCTGTTCAAGTGTTTGTTAAGTGGGATGTGTTGGGTTCTGTTCAAGTGTTTGTTAAGTGGGATGTTTTGGGTTCTGTTCAAGTGTTTGTTAAGTGGGATGTGTTTGGTTCTGTTCAAGTGTTTGTTAAGTGGGATGTGTTGGGTTCTGTTCAGGTGCAGGTTAAGTGGGATGTGTTTGGTTCTGTTCAAGTGTTTGTTAAGTGGGATGTGTTGGGTTCTGTTCAGGTGCAGGTTAAGTGGGATGTGGTGGGTTCTGTTCAGGTGCAGGTTAAGTGGGATGTCTTGGGTTCTGTTCAAGTGTTTGTTAAGTGGGATGTGTTGGGTTCTGTTCAGGTGCAGGTTAAGTGGGATGTTTTGGGTTCTGTTCAGGTGCAGGTTAAGTGGGATGTGGTGGGTTCTGTTCAGGTGCAGGTTAAGTGGGATGTGTTGGGTTCTGTTCAGGTGCAGGTTAAGTGGGATGTGTTGGGTTCTGTTCAGGTGCAGGTTAAGTGGGATGTGTTGGGCTCTGTTCAGGTGCAGGTTAAGTGGGATGTGTTGGGTTCTGTTCAGGTGCAGGTTAAGTGGGATGTGTTGGGCTCTGTTCAGGTGCAGGTTAAGTGGGATATGTTGGGCTCTGTTCAGGTGCAGGTTTTGTGGGATGTGTTGGGCTTTGTTCAGGTGCAGGTTAAGTGGGATGTTTTGGTCTCTGTTCAGGTGCAGGTTAAGTGGGATGTGTTGGGTTCTGTTCAGGTGCAGGTTAAGTGGGATGTTTTGGTCTCTGTTCAGGTGCAGGTTAAGTGGGATGTTTTGGTCTCTGTTCAGGTGCAGGTTAAGTGGGATGTGTTGGGTTCTGTTCAGGTGCAGGTTAAGTGGGATGTTTTGGTCTCTGTTCAGGTGCAGGTTAAGTGGGATGTTTTGGTCTCTGTTCAGGTGCAGGTTAAGTGGGATGTGTTGGGTTCTGTTCAGGTGCAGGTTAAGTGGGATGTTTTAGTCTCTGTTCAGGTGCAGGTTAAGTGGGATGTGTTGGGTTCTGTTCAGGTGCAGGTTAAGTGGGATGATTTGGTCTCTGTTCAGGTGCAGGTTAAGTGGGATGTGTTGGATTCTCAGTCGGAAAATGGTGTTCCCGTCCTTCCTCTGAACGTTCAACACGATTCATATTGTTGATCGCCGCCTCGCTGACCAGGCGAGTTTCCAAGTGCACCGCTTGGACTTGGTGAGGTATTGGTCAGTATGTTTGACCTGACCCTATCCTGCGCGCCTATCGCTATTGTAACATGTTCCCTGAAATGGGTGCGCACAAATAAGACTATCTGACTGTCTCAAGAGTTCTGCCTGTGGTAGGCAGTCTTACACTATAGTCCGTCTTTTAATTCATAAACAAGGTCCGAAGTCATTTTCTACTAAACTGCATGTCAGATCCAAATGGTTTTTCGCATACAACCTTAGAATATCAATGACGTCAAGTAAATATGTTTTCTTTAAGACATTTTATGTATTTTGAAGAAAGAAATGTATTCATTAGGCTATATTTTAAAACAACCTCACTGAATTGGACATAATCTTAGCACGTATACGGTACTCAGTCCTGCTGTTTTAAAAATAGATGTTTTGACATTCTGCTTTTTCTTCGTTCGTTCTCAATCTCCCACTACCAAACCCTGAAAGGGTAAGTAGCAGAATGTAGTCCAGAGAATGGAATGCGTTGTGTTATAGGTTACAGCTTGGCTGCGATATTTGCACCTTTCGGTCCAACACATCCGACTTCAGCAAGCATTTTTTAAGTACCGGGTTAGCATTCCCTCTTCGATCCCTTCTCCTTAGCTAGTCTGCCCTACTGCAGTCCGTTATCAGGATCACCGCGTGGAGGTGTAGAAGGGTCTTGGCAGCTATGGTTCGCTGGCCCTGACGCTAGCAGTCAGCTATGGGTCGCTGATTACTGCAGCTCATGCGCTGCTCAGCATCTTGATCCCGTTTTGACATTCAAATCCTTTGAGTTAAAAACAAATTCCTGATTATCCTGTGCCCCAATTATACATTTTGTCGAATGCGGAAAACAACCAAAGTCATTAGGTATAGGTGTATCACGATACCATAGTTTGTGGGCTCGTTACTGTGGCATATAGTTGCTTTTTCAAAAGTTGCATTGAAAGCAATTTCAAAATTAATTTGAAGTGTACATTTACAACAAAGTAGAAGGTTACCGTTTTACTCTAAAAGTTTTTCCGCAGGGAATCTAAGATGGGTCATTTATACTGCTATATTCATGACCCAGAGAAACGAACACAATTGGTGCTTGGTCTGGATAGATCCTGCTTTAGCCGTTGGGTTGGACAGGACTCAAGTGCACTCATATCAAGCTAGGTAGGAAAAGGACATTTGACGATTTTTAATGTCATTTCTTCTCAATGGTCCTAAAAGATCAAAAGAATTCGCCGATGTGCAAATGTCTTAACATCTATAGACTAAATAATATCAATGTTTTAGCGTCATTTATATTCTAGTCTGCATGCGAAAAATCATTTCGATCTGACGTGCAGTTTAGTAGAAAATTGCTTCGGATCTTGTTCATGAATTAAAAGAGGGACTATAACACCTACTTGATAGAAAAGCCTCCAACTCATGGTTTGCACATACCACCAATCATATATACCACATACCTACCGAGTGTTGTGTAGCGTTCCCAGTGGGAAAGAGAGTTCTAGAAACATGATACTGTATAAGTCTCATACATCAGTGAAAGAACGGATACCTCGTTCTGTAGTGGAAATGGCTAAAGAGAAGTTGAAGAAGAAAAAGAAGAAGAACAAAAACGAACAAGGAGAAATAGTAGAAACTTAAAAAGGAAGGGCAATAGGTAGAAACAGAAGATGAAGAAGAATGTAGTAGGAATCGAGGAGGTAGAAACAGAAGATGAAGAAGAATGTAGTAGGAATCGAGGAGGTAGAAACAGAAGATGAAGAAGAAGAATGTAGTAGGAATCGAGGAGGTAGAAACAGAAGATGAAGAAGAATGTAGTAGGAATCGAGGAGGTAGAAACAGAAGATGAAGAAGAATGTAGTAGGAATCGAGGAGGTAGAAACAGAAGATGAATAAGAATGTAGTAGGAATCGAGGAGGTAGAAACAGAAGATGAAGAAGAATGTAGTAGGAATCGAGGAGGTAGAAACAGAAGATGAAGAAGAAGGCAGTAGAAATCGAGGAGGTAGAAACAGAAGATGAAGAAGAATGTAGTAGGAATCGAGGAGGTAGAAACAGAAGATGAAGAAGAATGTAGTAGGAATCGAGGAGGTAGAAACAGAAGATGAAGAAGAATGTAGTAGGAATCGAGGAGGTAGAAACAGAAGATGAAGAAGAAGGCAGTAGAAATCGAGGAGGTAGAAACAGAAGATGAAGAAGAATGTAGTAGGAATCGAGGAGGTAGAAACAGAAGATGAAGAAGAATGTAGTAGGAATCGAGGAGGTAGAAACAGAAGATGAAGAAGAATGTAGTAGGAATCGAGGAGGTAGAAACAGAAGATGAAGAAGAATGTAGTAGGAATCGAGGAGGTAGAAACAGAAGATGAATAAGAATGTAGTAGGAATCGAGGAGGTAGAAACAGAAGATGAAGAAGAATGTAGTAGGAATCGAGGAGGTAGAAACAGAAGATGAAGAAGAATGTAGTAGGAATCGAGGAGGTAGAAACAGAAGATGATGAAGAATGTGGTAGGAATCGAGGAGGTAGAAACAGAAGATGAAGAAGAATGTAGTAGGAATCGAGGAGGTAGAAACAGAAGATGAAGAAGAATGTAGTAGGAATCGAGGAGGTAGAAACAGAAGATGAAGAAGAATGTAGTAGGAATCGAGGAGGTAGAAACAGAAGATGAAGAAGAATGTAGTAGGAATCGAGGAGGTAGAAACAGAAGATGAAGAAGAATGTAGTAGGAATCGAGGAGGTAGAAACAGAAGATGAATAAGAATGTAGTAGGAATCGAGGAGGTAGAAACAGAAGATGAAAAAGAATGTAGTAGGAATCGAGGAGGTAGAAACAGAAGATGAAGAAGAATGTAGTAGGAATCGAGGAGGTAGAAACAGAAGATGATGAAGAATGTAGTAGGAATCGAGGAGGTAGAAACAGAAGATGAAGAAGAATGTAGTAGGAATCGAGGAGGTAGAAACAGAAGATGAAGAAGAATGTAGTAGGAATCGAGGAGGTAGAAACAGAAGATGAAGAAGAATGCAGTAGGAATCGAGGAGGTAGAAACAGAAGATGAAGAAGAATGTAGTAGGAATCGAGGAGGTAGAAACAGAAGATGAAGAAGAATGTAGTAGGAATCGAGGAGGTAGAAACAGAAGATGAAGAAGAATGTAGTAGGAATCGAGGAGGTAGAAACAGAAGATGAAGAAGAAGGCAGTAGGAATCGAGGAGGTAGAAACAGAAGATGAAGAAGAATGTAGTAGGAATCGAGGAGGTAGAAACAGAAGATGAAGAAGAATGTAGTAGGAATCGAGGAGGTAGAAACAGAAGATGAAGAAGAATGTAGTAGGAATCGAGGAGGTAGAAACAGAAGATGAAGAAGAATGTAGTAGGAATCGAGGAGGTAGAAACAGAAGATGAAGAAGAATGTAGTAGGAATCGAGGAGGTAGAAACAGAAGATGAAGAAGAATGTAGTAGGAATCGAGGAGGTAGAAACAGAAGATGATGAAGAATGTGGTAGGAATCGAGGAGGTAGAAACAGAAGATGAAGAAGAATGTAGTAGAAATCGAGGAGGTAGAAACAGAAGATGAAGAAGAATGCAGTAGGAATCGAGGAGGTAGAAACAGAAGATGAAGAAGAATGTAGTAGGAATCGAGGAGGTAGAAACAGAAGATGAAGAAGAATGTAGTAGGAATCGAGGAGGTAGAAACAGAAGATGAAGAAGAATGTAGTAGGAATCGAGGAGGTAGAAACAGAAGATGAAGAAGAATGCAGTAGGAATCGAGGAGGTAGAAACAGAAGATGAAGAACAATGTAGTAGGAATCAAGGAGGTAGAAACAGAAGATGAAGAAGAATGTAGTAGGAATCGAGGAGGTAGAAACAGAAGATGAAGAAGAATGTAGTAGGAATCGAGGAGGTAGAAACAGAAGATGAAGAAGAATGTAGTAGGAATCGAGGAGGTAGAAACAGAAGATGAAGAAGAATGCAGTAGGAATCGAGGAGGTAGAAACAGAAGATGAAGAAGAATGCAGTAGGAATCGAGGAGGTAGAAACAGAAGATGAAGAACAATGTAGTAGGAATCAAGGAGGTAGAAACAGAAGATGAAGAAGAATGTAGTAGGAATCGAGGAGGTAGAAACAGAAGATGAAGAAGAATGTAGTAGGAATCGAGGAGGTAGAAACAGAAGATGAAGAAGAATGTAGTAGGAATCGAGGAGGTAGAAACAGAAGATGAAGAAGAATGCAGTAGGAATCGAGGAGGTAGAAACAGAAGATGAAGAAGAATGTAGTAGGAATCGAGGAGGTAGAAACAGAAGATGAAGAAGAATGTAGTAGGAATCGAGGAGGTAGAAACAGAAGATGAAGAAGAATGTAGTAGGAATCGAGGAGGTAGAAACAGAAGATGAATAAGAATGTAGTAGGAATCGAGGACGTAGAAACAGAAGATGAAAAAGAATGTAGTAGGAATCGAGGAGGTAGAAACAGAAGATGAAGAAGAATGTAGTAGGAATCGAGGAGGTAGAAACAGAAGATGATGAAGAATGTAGTAGGAATCGAGGAGGTAGAAACAGAAGATGAAGAAGAATGTAGTAGGAATCGAGGAGGTAGAAACAGAAGATGAAGAAGAATGCAGTAGGAATCGAGGAGGTAGAAACAGAAGATGAAGAAGAATGTAGTAGGAATCGAGGAGGTAGAAACAGAAGATGAAGAAGAATGTAGTAGGAATCGAGGAGGTAGAAACAGAAGATGAATAAGAATGTAGTAGGAATCGAGGAGGTAGAAACAGAAGATGAAAAAGAATGTAGTAGGAATCGAGGAGGTAGAAACAGAAGATGAAGAAGAATGTAGTAGGAATCGAGGAGGTAGAAACAGAAGATGATGAAGAATGTAGTAGGAATCGAGGAGGTAGAAACAGAAGATGAAGAAGAATGTAGTAGGAATCGAGGAGGTAGAAACAGAAGATGAAGAAGAATGCAGTAGGAATCGAGGAGGTAGAAACAGAAGATGAAGAAGAATGTAGTAGGAATCGAGGAGGTAGAAACAGAAGATGAAGAAGAATGTAGTAGGAATCGAGGAGGTAGAAACAGAAGATGAAGAAGAATGTAGTAGGAATCGAGGAGGTAGAAACAGAAGATGAAGAAGAATGCAGTAGGAATCGAGGAGGTAGAAACAGAAGATGAAGAAGAATGCAGTAGGAATCGAGGAGGTAGAAACAGAAGATGAAGAAGAATGTAGTAGGAATCGAGGAGGTAGAAACAGAAAAGGAAGAAGAATGTATTAGGAATCGAGGAGGTAAAAACAGTAGTTTATGACAAAGAATAAAAACTAATGATAATACAGGCTTACATACTCCTTCTATATACACCACTGCACATTTCCAAGTGACACTCACTGTCTGTTATGGCCTTCAGATGATCGCCACTCGATAGTTAAACCTCTACCTTAACTGCCACCAGACCCAGCTCTCGGCTCAACTGGTCATAGATAAATGACAGGAGATGATCTTGCATACAAAAATGGCATATCTGAGGCCCCATAACATATTCATAGCCGTGACTAACCAACCAGTTTTAGTGGCTTGGGCGTCTTGCTCATTCCTCGTGGTATCTAGTTCATATTTCTTGATAATTGATGTTTTCCTCCAACACGATACTTTCTTACAAACGGCACTCCCCATTCTTGACCCAGGAGCAAGTCTTTGAGGGGGTAAAGAACGTTATTGCTTCTTCTTCTTCTTGATCTTCTTATTCTTCTTCTTGATCTTCTTATTTTTCTTTTTATCATTCGCTACGTTTTCTTTATTACGTCCATTCGCGAAGACGAGTTCTATGGAAAAACGTTACTGAAGTGGGTTTCTTCAAGGCTTCCAAAATGTATTGTATGGAGATTCGTTTCCGAGAACCAGTGCCCAGCGTATAACAGCCTTGCATGATATGTTCTATTGTCTGTGCTGCCATGCCATCTACATCCTGCTATAATTTGTTTTGTTTTTTTGCGTTCGCCTTATTTCTCAATTCCCCAAGGCGGTGTGCGTTGCACCGTGGTTTTTATTTTGCGCCTGTGGGCCCAGTGCATCCGACGTCAGCATGCATTTTATGTGAGGGTCTGCTTCGTCATGCATTTTTTAAGGGTTTGCTTCCCCGGGGCAACGGGTGCTGAGATGGGGATCGAACCCAGCACCTTCGAGTTGTGAGCCGTGTCACTTAACCACTAGCCCACGTCGTCCACGTGCGAAGATATGATCTGCTATGGCAGTAACGACACTTTGTTGATGATGATGACGACGACGATGATGATGAAATCGTTTTGCCCATCGCAATATAGTGCCCTGTTTGGTGCGTGATTCTTTGATGTTTAATGCTCTGCCGAAGACTGATGTGTCGACCGAAAGGTGCAATTATCGTAGTCAAGCTGTAAACTAACGACACAACTCATTCCGTTCTCCGGACTACATCCTGTTCAGGGCTTGGTAGCGGGAGATTGAGAACGGACGCAGAAGATGTTTAATGCCCACAATGCGTAAGTCTACTCTTTTGTGTGCACTGAAAACATGACGAGTTGCAGTAGCTTTCCTCACATCCCGAGCGTGCTTGTGAAGATTGACCGGGGTCCCGCAGACTGATGTGCTATGCTTGGCTTCATTCGCGTGTCGCTCACCACTCCTGAGATTTGTGTTTGACGTTATGCAATACGCGGCAAATCCAATGCGCCAGGAAATGTTATGACCCCTGACATTTCAAGACTAGCTTCTTACAATTTTCCCCCATCACGTGTATCGTCGTCTTCTTCTTCTCTCTCTCTTTCGTGCTCCCTCTCTCATTCTCTCTCTCTTTCGAGCTCTCTCTCTCTCTTCTATCTATATATCTATCTATCTATCTATCTATCTATCTATCTATCTATCTATCTATCTATCTATCTATCTATCTATCTTCCCTTCCCCCAGTTCTAAGGGATACAACGTGTAATATTTCAGTTTTCTGCCGACTTTTAAAGGCAGCATGCCCGCATCGTGTTACGCAGCAAAGGTATACATAAATAATGCATATCAACAACAGGTATTCACATTTTGAAGAACAATTCATTCACACCCTCCTACATGTATCACAAACTTACATAGCATTTTTTTCATCCAGCACTTCTGCCTGGCTCCTAGAATTTGTGCCTGGCTCCTAAATCCTGAACATATTTGTCACCCAATGTATTCATGTGTTTTGTGTTGTTAATGTTGGAGTCTTCGTGGCGTGTGTCCATGAGCTGTCTTTGTGTGACGGAGACGGGACAGGAAGTGACGCCCGACTATTATGCTTGGAATCATGGTATATTCAAACAGGCATGTTAATGGCTGTTGCCAGGTAGCCGATAGCTACGTAGGTATTTTAAAACTTTCTGCGGATTCCTGGGTCTGGGGAAGGTGCAAATAATCTGTGTTGGTTTGGCTTGGTTTGGTTTGGCATGGCTTGGCTTGGCTTGGCTTTGCTTCGTTCGTTCTTAATCTCCTGCTACCAAACCCTAAAAGGGCTTAAGTAGCTGAATGTAGTCCAGAGAACGGAATGCGTTGTGTCGTAGTTTACAGCTTCACTGCGATATTTGCACATTTCGGTCCAACACATCCGACTTCAGCAATCATTTTTTGAGTACCAGGTTAGCATTCCCTCTTCGATCCCTTCTCCTTAGTCAGTCTGCTCTGTTGCAGCCTGTAATCCAAGATCACTGCATGGAGGTGTAGAAGGGTCTTGGCAGCTCTGTTTCGCTGGCCCTGACGCTAGCAGCCAGCTATGGGTCGCTGACTGCTGCAGCTCATGCGCTGCTCAGCATCTTGATCCCCTAATCTGTGTTGATTTTTAACTATAATTTTTTTAATTTATGTCCAGGCAACGGCCGTCTTGATTTCCAACGGCCAGGGGATTTTTAACGTGCTCAACACTATACACGGGAGTCCGATCTCATTACTCAGATAATGGGAATTTTTACCAGAAGATACATGTGAAAAAATCACGGTCTCCGACGTGATTCAATTCCGCGAGGCCCAGCACCCGAGGCGGACACCCTATCTCCAGACCACTGATCCCCCATTCTAACGCTCATAAGTGTGGGGGATACTCATCGCAGATCAACTTGGGGCGGCGCAGTTCGGTTTAGTGCCACTACTCACAGGCCCAACTTGTGTGTGGTTTTGGATTCGGCAACCAGCAAGGTCGAACGCCAACGTCAGTAAGCTATTTTTAAATGCGCGATGAAGATGGATGCACTCTGCCTTGGGAAACAAAACAACGATAAACAAATAATTTCAACAGACCGTAGTAAGCTCGGACTAGATACCTTTTCAAGACAAAACGCTGTACAATGGACTAGGTCTGGTTGCTGTGTGCTTTTTTTATAACTCACATGCTCATATAACCAAAAAGACTGGTTGAAGGAAGCGTCCTATAGGTCATATAATGTAATATCCCTAACAAACACCAATAGGTCTTTTAGTGCAGAAGACTGCACAGCTCATGGGTGTTGTATACCCAGCCAATCACACGATACCCGATTAATGTGGAGACAACTCCGTGTGGCTTTGAAAGAAAGAACTAGGAACAATACGCACATATATCAAACGAATAAAAGAGTGCACAGGCCGGTGTTTCCTGCATAAGAAGAAACAAAGAAGCAAGTAAAATTGATAGTCGAGTTGATTGTTTGGGCACAAGGCAGGAAACATTTGGACAGAACGTGTCCCTATTGACGTCCTCCAAGGGAGAGAATACAGCAAACTTCCGTTGTCGTTGTACGACTTCTCTCTCTGTTCGTGCCGCTCCATTCCTGACTACTGATCATAGCTTGTCTGGAAGCCCTTGTCTCACGACCAGCATAGACAATAGGCAGCTTTTGTGACGGCCCTGCTGACTGGGATATCTATTATTCAAGTTCCATATTGACGGGTTTCTTTGCGTTTCGGTTTTGCTTTTTTAATGTATGGGTTAGCCCCAAAAACACTATGCCCTTGGCCCAAATGTGCATCTTCTTCTAAATATTTGGATTATGCACAAATTCCAGTTGTTTTTTTTAATGTTGTGTTGTATGGTAGGAAATGGGTGTATGTCGGGATAGAGTAGTCTATTTATGGTATGTTCATTGAGCAAGTGAAACACGTGACTATATGTGGTACAGATTCACACACACAATGTTGATGGTACAGAGACACACAATGTTGATGGTACAGAGTTACACACAATGTTGATGGTACAGAATTACACACAATGTTGATGGTATAGAGTCACACACACAATGTTGATGGTACAGAGTTACACACAATGTTGATGGTACAGAGACACACAATGTTGATGGTACAGAGAAACACAATGTTGATGGTACAGAGTTACACACAATGTTGATGGTACAGAGTTACACACAATGTTGATGGTACAGAGACACAATGTTGACGGTACAGAGTCACACACACAATGTTAATGGTACAGAGTTGCACACAATGTTGATGGTACAGAGTCACACACACAATGTTGATGGTACAGAGTTACACACAATGTTGATGGTACAGAGACACACAATGTTGATGGTACAGAGTTACACAATGTTGATGGTACAGAGTTACACAATGTTGATGGTACAGAGTTACACACAATGTTGATGGTACAGAGACACATAATGTTGATGGTACAGAGACACACAATGTTGATGGTACAGAGTCACACACACAATTTTGATGGTACAAAGTTACACACAATGTTGATGGTACAGAGCCACACACACACAATGTTGATGGTACAGAGTTACACACAATGTTGATGGTACAGAGTCACACACACCCAATGTTGATGGTACAGAGTCATATACACACAATGTTGATGGTATAGAGTTACACACAATGTTGATGGTACAGAGTCACACAATGTTGATGGTACAGAGACACATAATGTTGATGGTACAGAGACACACAATGTTGATGGTACAGAGTCACACACACAATGTTGATGGTACAGAGTTACACATAATGTTGATGGTACAGAGACACATAATGTTGATGGTACAGAGACACACAATGTTGATGGTACAGAGTCACACACACAATGTTGATGGTACAGAGTTACACACAATGTTGATGGTACAGAGCCACACACACACAATGTTGATGGTACAGAGTTACACACAATGTTGATGGTACAGAGTTACACACAATGTTGATGGTACAGAGTCACACACACCCAATGTTGATGGTACAGAGTCATATACACACAATGTTGATGGTATAGAGTTACACACAATGTTGATGGTACAGAGTCACACACACAATGTTGATGGTATAGAGTCACACACACAATGTTGATGGTACAGAGTCACATACACAATGTTGATGGTATAGAGTTACACACAATGTTGATGGTACAGAGTTACACACACAATGTTGATGGTACAGAGTTACACACACACAATTTTGAGGGTACAGAGTTACACACACACACAATGTTGATGGTACATAGTTACACACACACAATGTTGAGGGTACAGAGTCACAGACACAATGTTGATGGTACATAGTTACACACACACAATGTTGATAGTACAGAGTCACAGACATACACACACACACACACACACACACACAATGTTGATGGTACATAGTTACACACACACACAATGTTAATGGTACATAGTTACACACACACAATGTTGATGGTACATTATTACATACAATGTTGATGGTACAGAGTTACATACAATGTTGATGGTACAGAGTCACACACATACACAATGTTGATGGTACATAGTTACATACAATGTTGATGGTACAGAGTTACACACAATGTTGATGTTACAAAGTCACACACAATGTTGATTGTACAGAGATTCTACCAATATCGTGGGTCATATAGGAAGTCACGTTACAGGTTATTTCCTTCCACAAACATATCGTTAACGTCGTCAAGTATCTTTATTGTGTATCTTTATTGTGTACACTATCTTTAGTCGTGTATCTTTAGTCGTGTATCTTTAGTCATGTATGATTATCGTGCACACTATCTTTAGTCGTGTATCTTTAGTCGTGTATCTTTGGTCGTGTATCTTTAGTCGTGTATCTTTAGTCGTATATCATTATCATGTACACTATCTTTAGTCTTGTATCTTTATTGTGTACACTATCTTTAGTCTTGTATCTTCATCGTGTACACTATCTTTAATCTTGTATCATTATCATGTACAATATCTTTAGTCTTGTATCTTCATTGTGTACACTATCTTTAGTCGTGTATCTTTATCGTGTACACTATCTTTAGTCTTGTATCTTTATCGTGTACACTATCTTTAGTCTTGTATCTTCATCGTGTACACTATCTTTAGTCTTGTATCTTTATCGTGTACACTATCTTTAGTCTTGTATCTTTATCGTGTACACTATCTTTAGTCTTGTATCTTCATCGTGTACACTATCTTTAGTTTTGAATCTTTATCGTGTACACTATCTTTAGTCTTGTATCTTTATCATGTACATTATCTTTAGTCTTGTATCTTAAGTGTGTACACTATCTTTAGTCTTGTATCTTTATTGTGTAAACTATCTTTAACGTCGCCACATATCTTTATTACGTGCATTTCCTTTAACGTCTTCATATTTCTTGATAATGCTAATTTCACGGAGATTTTTTGGTGGTCGATAATTCGCTTTCTCAAGCGCATTGCCTTCGTTAAAAGGGGGGTGGGGGTGAAGGTGGATAAGGAGCAGCCATGCCAACGAATTCCACATGACTCACATTCCCACGCATGTACCACGCAGCGTCAGTTCATTCCTTAGATGTTATAATAATCTTGTGGCAGCTTCCGATATTCCGTAATGTCAGTTGCCATTCCTGTCAGGTTCCCCAAACGACAGCCCCGTGCCGTAAACAAAGTCAGAGGACGCTGGAATGTTTGTGAGAGCCATGCCATAGATCCTAGGCATGCCTGAATTGCTGCCTGCCATTACCCGACGTATAGCCGCTCTTCGGCTTTGCCAAATGGGTAATGAGAGATCATTTCAACTTGTCCCTTGTCGCCGGGGAGACAAATAAGAATCGACACTGACCGCCTTGGGACCACCAGTTTACCTTTCATATGATTGGATACAGCCACGCCTGGGGCCCAAATGATTGGCTAGAAGAGACCAGCTGATTGAATAACAATAACAGTAACGCCCCTGTCCCCAAAAAACTCATTTTTCATAGAAAGAATGAACGATAGGACTGAGCTATTTGAATTATTAAGTAACGACAAATACGCGAATAATGAAGTTATTCCCACCTTAAGAAGCAGCATATATGCAATACTTGGTCTTTGAACATTTAATTAATTTTGTTTAATGGTTAAATTGACAGATTCAAAAAAAATAATTTTGTTGATGGTGGTTAAAACTAATAATTTTATTTAAATAATCGCACTGAAGCAAGTTAATTGTGGACATTTTCACTAACAATAGTGTATTTTAGTCAATATAAACCTCTCCGATCCCCGTGGAGCAGACGTCGAAAACACATTCGGCGTTTTAGTGTCATTTAGTACCAAGGGATGGAGTAATAGGCTCTTTTACAAATATCATACTCCTTGCACGATATGTGCCTGCTAATGCCGGTAACACTTAGACAAATAAAGGATTTGTTAGAGAGATGTTGCTTCCGACGTTATTAGGGCAGTTGTGCCCCGCTATACAAACACTCGCATAATGAATATCCACGCGTATGAAATTCGTCCTTCAATTAACAAAGACCTATACATACGAATGTGAGTTCGCTATTGTCAGCATTTTCCTAGCAGCATTTTTAAAACATACAAGTCGGTCTCTATTTAGTTCTTCGTGCTGTCTCTAGTTTTGGGATTATAGTAGATATTCTTTGCCGGGAAGTACCGAAGAAGATGAACCTATCTCATTCACGCTTCGCTGTAGTGCAATGCTTGAATTCACAGGAGATATACCAACGACTTAGATAACAATGATGGTCCCCTTTTCACTTGCCAGGTTGGTGTAACACAGCTGGTTTCCAAATGCACTGTGTGAACGTGTAGAGGTGGAGTGGTCAGTATGTTGTGTAGAGGTGGAGTGGTCAGTATGTTGTGTAGAGGTGGAGTGGTCAGTATGTTGTGTAGAGGTGGAGTGGTCAGTATGTTGTGTAGAGGTGGAGTGGTCAGTATGTTGTGTAGAGGTGGAGTGGTCAGTATGTTGTGTAGAGGTGGAGTGGTCAGTATGTTGTGTAGAGGTGGAGTGGTCAGTATGTTGTGTAGAGGTGGAGTGGTCAGTATGTTGTGTAGAGGTGGAGTGGTCAGTATGTTGTTTAGTGGTGGAGTGGTCAGTATGTTGTTTAGTGGTGGAGTGGTCAGTATGTTGTGTAGAGGTGGAGTGGTCAGTATGTTGTTTAGTGGTGGAGTGGTCAGTATGTTGTGTAGAGGTGGAGTGGTCAGTATGTTGTTTAGTGGTGGAGTGGTCAGTATGTTGTTTAGTGGTGGAGTGGTCAGTATGTTGTGTAGAGGTGGAGTGGTCAGTATGTTGTTTAGTGGTGGAGTGGTCAGTATGTTGTGTAGAGGTGGAGTGGTCAGTATGTTGTGTAGAGGTGGAGTGGTCAGTATGTTGTGTAGAGGTGGAGTGGTCAGTATGTTGTGTAGAGGTGGAGTGGTCAGTATGTTGTGTAGAGGTGGAGTGGTCAGTATGTTGTGTAGAGGTGGAGTGGTCAGTATGTTGTGTAGAGGTGGAGTGGTCAGTATGTTGTGTAGAGGTGGAGTGGTCAGTATGTTGTGTAGAGGTGGAGTGGTCAGTATGTTGTTTAGTGGTGGAGTGGTCAGTATGTTGTGTAGAGGTGGAGTGGTCAGTATGTTGTTTAGTGGTGGAGTGGTCAGTATGTTGTTTAGTGGTGGAGTGGTCAGTATGTTGTGTAGAGGTGGAGTGGTCAGTATGTTGTTTAGTGGTGGAGTGGTCAGTATGTTGTGTAGAGGTGGAGTGGTCAGTATGTTGTTTAGTGGTGGAGTGGTCAGTATGTTGTGTAGAGGTGGAGTGGTCAGTATGTTGTTTAGTGGTGGAGTGGTCAGTATGTTGTTTAGTGGTGGAGTGGTCAGTATGTTGTGTAGAGGTGCAGTGGTCAGTATGTTGTTTAGTGGTGGAGTGGTCAGTATGTTGTGTAGAGGTGGAGTGGTCAGTATGTTGTTTAGTGGTGGAGTGGTCAGTATGTTGTGTAGAGGTGGAGTGGTCAGTATGTTTTGTAGAGGTGGAGTGGTCACTATGTTGTGTAAAGGTGGAGTAGTCAGTATGTTGTTTAGTGGTGGAGTGGTCAGTATGTTGTTTAGTGGTGGAGTGGTCAGTATGTTGTGTAGAGGTGGAGTGGTCAGTATATTGTGTAGAGGTGGAGTGGTCAGTATGCTGTTTAGTGGTGAAGTGGTCAGTATGTTGTGTAGAGGTGGAGTGGTCAGTATGTTGTTTAGTGGTGAGTATGTTGTTTAGTGGTGGAGTTGTCAGTATGTTGTGTACAGGTGTAGTAGTCAGTATGTTGTTTAGTGGTGGAGTGGTCAGTATGTTGTGTAGAGGTGGAGTGGTCAGTATGTTGTGTAGAGGTGGAGTGGTCAGTATGTTGTGTAGAGGTGGAGTGATCAGTATGTTTTGTAGAGGTGGAGTGGTCAGTATGTTGTGTAGAGGTGGAGTAGTCAGTATGTTGTTTAGTGGTGGAGTGGTCAGTATCTTGTGTAGAGGTGGAGTGGTCAGTATCTTGTGTAGAGGTGGAGTGGTCAGTATGGTGTGTAGAGGTGGAGTGGTCAGTATGTTGTTTAGTGGTAGAGTGGTCAGAATGTTGTGTAGAGGTGGAGTGGTCAGTATGTTGTGTAGTGGTGGAGTGGTCAGTATATTGTGTAGTGGTGGAGTGGTCAGTATGCTGTGTAGAGGTGGAGTGGTCAGTATGTTGTGTAGATGTGGAGGGGTCAGTATGTTGTTTAGTAATGGAGTGGTCAGTATGTTGTGTAGTGGTGGAGTGGTCAGTATGTTGTGTAGAGGTGGAGTGGTCAGTATGCTGTGTAGAGGTGGAGTGGGCAGTATGTTGTTTAGTGGTTGACTGGTCAGTATGCTGTGTAGAGGTGGATTTTTCAGTTTGTTGTTTAGTGGTGGAGTGGTCAGTATGTTGTTTAGTGGTGGAGTCAGTATGCTGTGTAGAGGTGGAGTGATCAGTATGTTGTGTAGAGGTGGAGTGATCAGTATGTTGTTTCGTGGTGTAGTGGTCAGTATGTTGCACCTAACCCTGTCGTTACCTCAATGTTGGATACATAGTTATATACCTCTTATTCTACTTTGTTCGTTCTCAATCTCCCCTACCAAGTCTTAAAAAGGGCTTTTCAAGTACCAGGATGTGATTCGGAGAAAGGTATGTGTTGTGTCGTTGTTTACAGCTTGATTGCGATATTTGCACATTTCGGTCCAACACATCCGACTACAGCAGGAATTCTTAAGTACCGGATTAGTTAGCCTTCCCTCTTCTATCCTTTCTACTTAGCCAGTCTGCCCTATAGCAGCCTGTTATCCAGGATCACCGCGTGGAGGTGTAGACGGGTCTTGGCACCTCTGGTTCGCTGGCCCTGACCCAAGCAGTCAGCGCAGATCATGCGCTGCTCAGAACCTTATTCCCAATTATGTACTTAAAGGCTGCTCTCTGGCACACGCATTTATGGAGAATAATTAGACCCACGTCCACTCCACTCGAGGAGTAACTCTGTGACGGTATTGAGACCCTGAAAAAAGGCAGAGTTTCAATTATTCTTCCTCGCCGTCAGCGTGAATGGCATTCTTGACACTAAACAAGATGTGAAGATTCCGAGAAATCAAGATTCACACTAGACTTTGAATATTCAACCTCATTGTCAAATCGGTGCTGTTTTATTGAGCCAAAACACGGAGAACGACCAAGACGATAGAGAAAAAAAAACACGAAAACTTCGTTAACATAATGGATCTAAAGTGACAGGGCATGGGGACAAGTGTGTGGAACAACACATAAAGAGATGACAATGGGCCTAAACAAAAAAAATACTTTCGAGGAAGGCACCTACCATTATACTTAGGCACGTGAAAGGAAAAGAAAGGTAGATATAATAATACACTGAGAAGATCATGTGAGAGAGAACTACGGTTAAATGGTTACACGTGGAGAAAAGCAGAAGGACCAGCCCAGGACCATGTATGCTAGTGGTCTATGTACCGAAAGAAGCGATTGGCTTTGGTTGATTTGACTGCTTGAGCACAATAAGCTTCAATACCGATACGGAGACAAAGGGTCCCATCTGCGCCGACGATGTCATCACACGGGTTCCCGATTCTCATGCTCTAGTAGACCCCTTGGAGGCACTTGATGTTCACATCTCCTGGACGAAGACGAAAATCTAAAGCTTCTAAAGGCCCCGCTGCATCACCGTGAATGACAACCCTATTGACGGCCCCTAGGACTTCGTCTACATGGACAGCAGGCTATCTTTCGACACACGCAGCAGTCATGACATCATCCAGTAGGATAGACCTGGTGGCGTTATCCATGCACTCTCTCCGAATAATCTGGTTCCAGCAAAGGCTTTCCCTGGAACCAGACTCCGTATCTAAACCTCCCGTGTCACGCCCATCCTCCTGTACGGTCCCAGGACCTGGACACTACTGCAGCGGGGACGTCGGCGGTTCGAGACCTTCCAGTTAGACAACCAGAGAGGCTTCCTCGGGTTCGACTGACACGATCTGATTTCCAACAGGGAGGAAGTCCGACGCACTCAGCTAGCAGGCTTCAGCGACAGATTGCCGTCGCCTCTTCCTTTTCGGTCACGTGGTCTGTCTCCCACAATAAGCCCTGACTCACCAGGTGCACCAGCTGGATTGAGGGCGAGTGGTGGAATGAGGTCTTGCTCATCCTGGAGACGTCCCAGGGTTTGCTCTCGCTGAAACAAATCACCCACTCACCAAGAAAACCGCCTGAGACTAGGCCATCACACTTTGTCACTGACACCAGACTATGCCATCACACTTTGTCACTGACACGGTCATTCGACGCAATGGGCCGTAGTCGTCTAAGCGTATTATTGCTATTATCATTATTATTATTATTATTATTATCATCATCATTAAAGACAAGAATACCATATGAAATAGCACAACAAAGGTTAACATTTAGTTATACAGAAGAGCAGTCACAGAAGTGTGTAGCCATGTTTCCACCTAAATAAGCCTTCATCTTCTTCGGCTTCAAATAATCCAATAATCGCGTCTAATCTACCCTCGTCTTCTCTCTTACCATACAGTGTATTCCATAGATACTCGGCGCCGGTCAAGTGTTTCTTGGTCCAGCCGTACAACATGACAGAACAAAGATACTCGGCGCCGGTCAAGTGTTTCTTGGTCCAGCCGTACAACATGACAGAACAAAGATACTCGGCGCCGGTCAAGTGTTTCT
The DNA here is from genome assembly GCA_036924085.1 of Ariolimax columbianus. Taxonomy (NCBI): domain Eukaryota; kingdom Metazoa; phylum Mollusca; class Gastropoda; order Stylommatophora; family Arionidae; genus Ariolimax; species Ariolimax columbianus. The sequence continues at coordinate 15,319,042 of JAVGWX010000009.1, forward strand.
TGGTCCAGCCGTACAACATGACAGAACAAAGATACTCGGCGCCGGTCAAGTGTTTCTTGGTCCAGCCGTACAACATGACAGAACAAAGATACTCGGCGCCGGTCAAGTGTTTCTTGGTCCAGCCGTACAACATGTCCGAACAAAGAAACTCGGCGCCGGTCAAGTGTTTCTGAGATTGGGAGGAGACCTGTTTTAGCAGAGACCTCCATGCTGCGGATGTAGTCATGCCAACAGATGTCCAGGAAATGCCGCTGGTTGCGCATGTGTAAGGCTTCCAGTCCCGACATGTCCTGTTTCTGCAATGTCCAGGTTTCGGAGTCGTAAAGCAGGACTGGGACCACGTAGGACTAGCAGAAGCTGATTTTTGTCACTTCTCCACACACTTCGGAAGTCGTGCATAGAAGACGCAGCTAGTCCGAACCACCTTGACCTTATCGGGACGGCTTCGTCCGTCGGATGATACTATGCTTCCGAGATAGATGAATTCTATGGTGCTCTTCATAGTGTGATTCTATGGTGCTTTCCGGGGTGTGACCGTGGGTTTCAATATGTATATATTCTTTTTTCTATGATTTTTGCCTGTGAAATGAATCTGTTTAACTTTATATCTGTCACCTTTTTTAATTGTCTCGGCTTGGCTTCGTTCGTTCTCAATTTCCCGCTATCAAACCCTGACACGGGCCTAAGTAGCAGAATGTAGTCCAGAGAACAGAATGCGTTCTGTCGTAGTTTACAGCTTCACTGCAGTATTTGCACCTTTCGGTCCAACACATCCGACTTCAGCAAGCATTTTTTGAGTACCGGGTTAGCATTCCCTCTTCTATCCCTATTTCTTAGCCAGTCTGCCCTGTTGTAGTTTCTTATCCAGGATCACCGCGTGGAGGTGTAGAAGGGTCTTGGCAGCTCTGGTTCGCTGGTCCTGACGCTAGCAATTGTGCTATGGGTCGCTGACCACTGCAGCTCATGCGCTCTTTTTAATTGCACTTGCTCCCTTTAGCTAGTCTGATCTGACTTCTCATGTCCATGTGTTTTACATTTGAAGGACAAGGACATTGAAAATAAGACAAATTAAACCACAAAGCTAAGTTAATTTAATTTCATTATGAATAATGAAGGCAACAACCGCACACGTAGTGTGCAAACAATAACAGTCGTCAGAGAGGACATTTCATTTTGTCCGTACTAGCCTTCCACGCCGCCTTGTTTTCCTAACTGTTAGTGGTATGTATACCTGGCTTGGATCAAGGCGCCGAGCAGTGCGTAAACTGCAGCGATCAGAGACTCATAGCTGGCTGCTGGCGTCAGGGCCAGCAACCCATAGCTGACTGTTAGCGTCAAGACCAGCGAACCAGAGCTGCCAAGACTCTTCTAATCCTCCACGCGGTGATCCTGGATAACAGGCTGCAACACAGCAGACTGGTTAAAGAGAAGGGATCGAAGAGGGAGGTACTCAAAAATTCTTGCTGAAGTCGAATGTGTCGGACCAAAAGGTGCAAATATCGGAGTCAAGCTGTTAATTACAACACAATCCTTCCGCGCTCTGGACAACATCCGACTACTTACAAAGCCCTTTTCACGGCTTGGTAGCGGGAGATTGAGAACGTTCAAAACCTGATAGCGGGAGATTGAGAACGTTCAGGACCTGGTAGCGAGAGATTACGAACGACGAAGAAGAAGTATACCTGAATGTGTCGAATGTAACGTGTCTAAACCGTGAAAAATAACCCGGTCTCTTCGACACGGACGACAAATACTCTAACTGCCCTGTCACTAAGAAGAGTGCAGGAAAGTCTGTATATTTTTAAAAGTGTATAACTTAAATAACAATTAATATAAACTATTCACCCCCTAACCGCCGATATATGGGCTCTCAAAATTGCGTACACCGTTATATGGCTGATAAATTGGCTTGTACAGTTGTCGTACTTATACATACAAAATTCCGCATACCAAATATTCCTAAATTTATTAATACTACAAAACGGTGCACACGAACCACAAATCCTGCCATGGTGCTCTGTTGGGAATGTGTGCATTAACGGGGTGTGCATGTTCTGACGTTTCTATGGGGATCCCATTTAAACGATCAGTTTTTTTACACTCTGTGATTGCTTAAGCATAGTTTATCGTTTACATTGGGTAATGTATCTGAAGCTATCATTTTTGGGAGGTGTTATGTGGGATGCTAGCCAACGGCTGTTGTGGTGTCATTTGCATAGAACAATCTTATATCGTTGGTCGACAAATCAACCGGTAAGCGCATTATAGTTTCCCCGTGTGGATAAACCGGCCCTTTGCTGTGGAGTCGAAGGATAGCACTACTGCAGCTCCATTATGGTAGTAAAATATTATGAAACGAGAGTTCTTCGTGTGACTAGGTACCTTGGCATATAAAACAGTAGTGCCATGTAAAACAACCTCGCCATCTAATGTAACCACGCCATATAAAACAACCTTCGGAATTCAAGTAAAACAACCACGCCATATAAAACAACCACACCACATAAAACAACCACACCACATAAAACAACCACGCCATATAAAACAACTTCGCCATATAAAACAACTTCGCCATCTAATACAACTTCGCCATATAAAACAACCTTCGCAATTCAAGTAAAACAACCACGCCATATAAAACAACCTTCACAATTCAAGTAAAACAACCACGCCACATAAAACAACCTTCACAATTCAAGTAAAACAACCACGCCACATAAAACAACCTTCACAATTCAATCAAAACAACCACGCCATATAAAACAACCACGTCACATAAAACAGTCACGCAATGTAAAACAACCTCGCCATGTATTTTGTATACTTGTAATTCTATATGCAGACAAGCAGGTGAGGACATAATATCACACCTGAACTATCATGCATGTCTTAAATGCGACAGAGGATAGTTGTGCGCAGGACAAGCAATCTCATAATGTAAAACAATTTGCTACGAAACCGCCACTGCAAAATCACACAACACTCTTGACGCCAGCTTCTTTAAGGGAGGACAGCTATAGCCCTGTACTCCCGCTAGAGTGAAAAAAGGACAACGAGTTTTCTTGCCATTATCGCTATTCCATTCCGTGTAGCTTCCAGTCGAACGCGTATATGGTTATATTGTTAGCGCTCTAACTTAAGGTAACCTACCAATCCATATTTCTTCTTAGTCTCCAGCAGGCATGTACATAAATGTCCTGCCTATTGTCCTATCTATCCCTTCCTTTTCTCCCTAGTCACCAACTGTCCTACCCATATTTGCTATAGGTCCCCGACCCATCGCTACTTCTTCTCCCTAGTCACCAACTCTCCTACCCATCCCTACTTCTTCTCCCTAGTCACCAACTCTCCGACCCATCCCTACTTCTTCTCCCTAGTCACCAACTCTCCGACCCATCGCTACTTCTTCTCCCTAGTCACCAACTCTCCTACCCATCCCTACTTCTTCTCCCTAGTCACCAACTCTCCGACCCATCCCTACTTCTTCTCCCTAGTCACCAACTCTCCGACCCATCGCTACTTCTTCTCCCTAGTCACCAACTCTCCTACCCATCCCTACATCTTCTCCCTAGTCACCAACTCTCCTACCCATCCCTACTTCTTCTCCCTAGTCACCAACTCTCCTACCCATCCCTACTTCTTCTCCCTAGTCACCAACTCTCCTACCCATCCCTACTTCTTCTCCCTAGTCACCAACTCTCCGACCCATCCCTACTTCTTCTCCCTAGTCACCAACTCTCCGACCCATCGCTACTTCTTCTCCCTAGTCACCAACTCTCCTACCCATCCCTACTTCTTCTCCCTAGTCACCAACTCTCCTACCCATCCCTACTTCTTCTCCCTAGTCACCAACTCTCCGACCCATCCCTACTTCTTCTCCCTAGTCACCAACTCTCCTACCCATCCCTACTTCTTCTCCCTAGTCACCAACTCTCCTACCCATCCCTACTTCTTCTCCCTAGTCACCAACTCTCCGACCCATCCCTACTTCTTCTCCCTAGTCACCAACTCTCCGACCCATCGCTACTTCTTCTCCCTAGTCACCAACTCTCTGACCCATCCCTACTTCTTCTCCCTAGTCACCAACTCTCCGACCCATCCCTACTTCTTCTCCCTAGTCACCAACTCTCCGACCCATCGCTACTTCTTCTCCCTAGTCACCAACTCTCCTACCCATCCCTACTTCTTCTCCCTAGTCACCAACTCTCCTACCCATCCCTACTTCTTCTCCTTGTTCGCCAACTCTCCTACCCATCCCTACTTCTTCTCCCTAGTCACCAACTCTCCTACCCATCCCTACATCTTCTCCCTAGTCACCCTCCTACCCATCCCTACTTCTTCTCCCTAGTCACCAACTCTCCTACCCATCCCTACTTCTTCTCCCTAGTCACCAACTCTCCTACCCATCCCTACTTCTTCTCCTTGTTCGCCAACGTTATTGTTAGCTCTCTGTTATAAATGCTGGTCTGTTATAACTTAACTTCTTTATTCTGGCTTAGAAGACTCTACAAAGTATGTATACAACCAGTTACTCTTATTTAACTTGATCTAAAAGTAACTGCATCCAATCTATTTTTTAATACATTAACATGCCCCCGCTATTTTCTGTGGCAAGGCACTGCAAGTATTTACCATTCTCTGACAATTTTATACGAAATATATGACGGAGACATCTGTTGGTCAAGGTCGACAGCTCACTGGCTTCCTAAATACATAAGAATGATGGATTTGTAACCTCAAAATGACTTTTATCTTGCCAACAGTATCTCTTGAGTATAATCTTATCTTCAATCTTGGCACATGTTTGCGCCTCACCGAGGCACTAATAGTGAACCTATGGCCCCTCTCACCGACCAGCTTTCCCTGCTGACACGCGCTTTGTATGAAAACACGCAATGTAGCAGGCTATGCTGTCTCATGAGCTTCATTCTTGGCGCTCAAAGCTCAGGTTATTCTCTCTTTCCATTTGTTTTTCTTTATATGGTTTTCTTGTACAGCAGTGAAGCGCAAGCATTTTGTGGCTGTCGAAACCAGTAAAGCGATATTTTGTTCTGCTTCTTTTTTGTTCGTTCTCAAACTCCTGTTACCAAGCCCTGAAAAGGGCTTTGTAAGTAGCAGGATGTTGTCCGGAGAATTGAATGCGCTGTGTTGTCGTTTATAGCTTGCCTGCTATGATTGCACCTTTGGTCCGACACATTCTAATTCAGCCGGCATTTTGGGATCAAGACGCCGAGCAGCGCATGAGCTGCAGTGGTCAGCGACCCATAGCTGACTGCTAGTGTCAGGGCCAGCGAACCAGAGCTGCCAAGACCCTTCTACACCTCCACGCGGTGATCCTGGATAACAGGCTGCAGCAGAACGGACTGGCTAAGGAGAAGGGATCGAAGAGGGAATGCTAACCCGGTACTTAAAAAAAATGCTTCCTGAAGTCGAATGTGTTGGACCGAAAGGTGCAAATATCGCAGTCAAGCTGTAAACTACGATACAACGCATTCCGTTCTCTGGACTACATTCTGCTACTTAAGCCCTTTCAGGGTTTGGTAGTGGGAGATTGAGAACGAACGCAGAAGAAGAAGAAGACGAAGAAGCCGGCATTTTTGGTACAAGGTTAGCCTTTCCTTTTCGATCCCTTCTCCTTAGCCAGTCTGATCTGTTGCAGCCTGTTATTCAGGATTACCCCGTGGAGGTGTAGAAGGGTCTTCACAGTTCTGGTTCGTTGGCAACGACGCTAGCAGTGAGCTTTGGGTAGCTGGCCATGCACTGCTCAACATCTTGATCCAGTAACGTGTTATTTGATTTGGCCGTCCATTTATCTTCCTACCCTGTGTCCTGCAGCAGGCTAGTAAAATAAGTTGTTCAAAGAAATGTTTTAATATTCTTGTTTCTGTATCGATATACCGACGACACAGTTTCGAACACCGCCAAAGGCCTACAACAAATAATTACGTCCAGAAACATAGTGAAGCCCAGAATCTCTACCTGAATACAAAGAAACATAGTGAAGCCCAGAATCTCTACCTGAATACAAAGAAACATAGTGAAGCCCAGAATCTCTACCTGAATACAAAGAAACATAGTGAAGCCCAGAATCTCTACCTGAATACAAAGAAACATAGTGAAGCCCAGAATCTCTACCTGAATACAAAGAAAACAAAGATAATGACAACAATGGAGACTGTATAAAGGAAGTAGGAAGACGACTGGCTATGGCAATGCAGAAGACATGAAGTATGCAGAACCTATGTCATAATACAAACAAAGAACTAAAACTAAAGATCCAAAGAACATGCATTTTTCCTGTGGCAACCTAAAGCTGTGAAACATGGACGATTACAAAAACAATAAGAGCGAAAATCGGTGCTTTTGAAACACAGTGCTACAGAAGAATCCTGGAAATCCCGTGGACAAAGAAAGAAACAAATCCATCCGGCAAGACCTGAATGTAGGGGAGAATTGGCTCATAAATGACGTAATGACCCGAAAACTGAGATTTTTTGGACAGGTCAAACGACACGACGGACTGGAGAGAGCAGTTATGAAGGCATGATCACTGGGAAGAGAGGCAGGGGCCGACGGAGAAGACAGTGTACCCAAGACATCAAGGAGACGTTAGATTTGACCTTGGAGCAGGCCGGAAGACTGGCGAAAGATTGAGTTTCCTACAGACAGGCTGTCATGAGAGCGACGTTCTGTAAAGGACATGTTACATGATGATGATGTTTCTAATTAAAGTTATTTATTTTATGTTTATAGAAAGGAGCTACATTTAGGGATTTAAATATGTCAGAATAGTTATATGTCAAAAAGTGACCTTAGTACTTTCGTATTAATTTGATGTTGAAGAAGAATTTCTTAAGGTCTCTAACGCTTGATCCCCAACGACAGTATCTGTTTTGGGACATTTATTTTTTTATTCTTTGAATTACATTTGAAATCTGACATCTCTGAGAGCATCTCAAACTTCTAGAATGAATTATGGTTGATCTTTATCCTGGTTGGAACAAGGTTCTAAAAACAGTTTCAGCGACCTGGTATCAACTCCCCGTGACCCCAAACTGGGTTGAGTTGTGTTTAGTGTCGTGATGCTACCCCATACTGGGTTGTGTTGTTCCGTGACCTCAAACTGGGTTGTGTTGCGTTTGGTGACGTGACCCCAAACTGGGTTGTGTTATTTCGTGACGTGACCCCAAACTGGGTTGTTATTTCGTGACGTGACCCCAAACTGGGTTATGTTGTTCCGTGACGTGACCTCAAACTGGGTTGTGTTGCTTTTTGTGACGTGGGTTGGGTTGTTTCGTGACGTGACCCCAGGGTTGCGCAACACTGCTCTAAGGTAGAACAGTGAGCAACATTTGAACACCACACCGATTACAGAGTAGCCGGTTGAGTTTGAAAGGTAGCTACGGAAACTACAACCACAAATGTTTCGATACAGGAAATAACATTAAATTAAAAACATTAAACATTAAATTAAAAACATTAAACATTAAATTAAAAACATTAAACATTAAATTAAAAACATTGAACATTAAATTAAAAACATTAAACATTAAATTAAAAACATTAAACATTCAATTAAAAACATTGAACATTAAATTAAAAACATTGAACATTAAATTAAAAACATTAAACATTAAATTAAAAACAGGAAATATTAAACTCCATTGGAAACATGGGGCCATACTGATATTGGTGTTTTTGTGTATGTGTGTGTGTGTGTGTGCGTGCGTGCGCGCGTGCATACAATCTGCAACAATAATTTGATATGTGTGTTGAAAACTACTTTGACATGATAAAGCGGTATACACCAATCGTCTTAATCGATTTGACATTATTCATGGTAAACCGTAGCGATCTTAGGCATTCATTCCAAGGGAGGGGTTTCAAGAACAATAGACATTCATTCCAGGGGAGGGGTTTCAAGAACAATAGACATTCATTCCAAGGGAGGGGTTTCAAGAACAATGGACATTCAGTCCAAGGGAAGGCACTCAAGAACATAGACATGCATTCCAAGGGAGGGGTTTCAAGAACAATGGACATTCAGTCCAAGGGAAGGCACTCAAAAACAATAGACATTCATTCCAAGGGAGGGGTTTCAAGAACAATAGACATTCATTCCAAGGGAGGGGTTTCCAGAACAATAGACATGCATTCCAAGGGAAGGGTCTCAAAAACAATAGACATTCATTCCAAGGGAGGGGTTTCAAGAACAATAGACATTCATTCCAAGGTAGGGGTTTCAAGAACAATAGACATTCATTCCAAGGTAGGGGTTTCAAGAACAATAGACATTCATTCCAAGGGAGGGGTTTCAAGAACAATAGACATTCATTCCAAGGGAGGGGTTTCAAAAACAATAGACATTCATTCCAAGGGAGGGGTTTCAAGAACAATAGACATTCATTCCAAGGGAAGGCAGTCAAGAACAATAGACATTCATTCCAAGAGAAGGGTCTCAAAAACAATAAACATTCATTCCAAGGGAGGGGTTTCAAGAACAATAGACATTCATTCCAAGGGAAGGCAGTCAAGAACAATAGACATTCATTCCAAGAGAAGGGTCTCAAAAACAATAGACATTCATTCCAAGGCAGGGGTCTCCAGAACAACACGCAGAGATGTCTGACTCTAACATTAGCAGATCCTTATCGTCGACAAATAATCAACAAGTTGGTAGGTTATATCTTGAAGTAATCGGCCACAAAGACACGCACGATACATGAAAAACAGAAGGAACAGACACAAGTAGATGATAGCAACAGAAAATAGCTTATGGTGGATCTTTGGGGGCGTTTGGGAAACTAACAGTGCTATTGTTTAATGTCGCAGAGAGAGAGAGAGAGAGAGAGAGGGAGAGAGGAAAAAAGATAGAAAGAGAGAGAGGGGAAGAAGAAGATGATCCTAATTGGTGGAGATCATAGTGGTGGTAGTGATAATGGTAGTGGTGGTGGTAGTGATGGTGGTGATGATGGTAGTGGTGGTGGTGATGATGGTGGTGGTAGTGATGGTGGTAGTGATGGTGATGATGATGGTAGTGGTGGTGGTGATGATGGTGGTGGTAGTGATGGTGGTGATGATGGTAGTGGTGGTGGTAGTGATGGTGGTGATGATGGTAGTGGTGGTGGTAGTGATGGTGGTGGTGATGGTAGTGGTGGTGGTGATGGTAGTGGTGGTAGTGGTGGTGGTGATGATGGTAGTGGTGGTGGTAGTGATGGTGGTGATGATGGTAGTGGTGGTGGTAGTGATGGTGGTGGTGATGGTAGTGGTGGTGGTGATGGTAGTGGTGGTAGTGGTGGTGGTGATGATGGTAGTGGTGGTGGTAGTGATGGTGGTGATGATGGTAGGGGTGGTAGTGATGGTGGTGATGACGAAGAATATGAAAACATGTATGCATGGAGAAATTTGAAGATAGTTGGATCGATAACTGGAAACATAAATCAGTGGTTATTTGTATAGACGGACCGAGAGAGAGAGAGAGAGAGGTGTATGTTAGAGAGAAATATGTTTGTACGGATGGATGGATAGACAGGCAAATAAAGACATGTATTCTTCCAACCCGTCCTCCCCCCGGCGTGTTTTGGCATGGTCACCATCCTGTCCCACCACCACACCACCCCCACCGCCACTCTGTCCCACCACCATCCCCCACCCTGTCCCACCACCATCCCTCACCCTGTCCCACCACCATTCCTCACCCTGTCCCACCACCACACGCCCCACCCCCACTCTGTTCCCCCACTCTGTCCCACCACCATCCCCCCACTCTGTCCCACCACCACCCCCCACTCTGTCCCACCACCATCCCCCACTCTGTCCCACCACCATGTCCCACTCTGTCCCACCACCACCCCTCCCACCCCACCCTGTCCCACCACCATCCTCCACTCTGTCCCACCACCATCCCCCACTCTGTCCCACCACCATCCTCCACTCTGTCCCACCACCATCCCCCACTCTGTCCCACCACCATCCATCACTCTGTCCCACCACCATCCCCCACCCTGTCCCACCACCACCCCCCACCCTGTCCCACCACCACCCCGCCCCACCCCCATCCTGTCCCACCACCATCCTCCACTCTGTCCCACCACCATCCCCCACTCTGTCCCACCACCACCATCCCCCACTCTGTCCCACCACCATTCCCCACTCTGACCCACTACCACCTCCCCACCCCCACCTTGTCCCACCACCATCCTCCTCTCTGTCCCACCACCATCCCCCACTCTGTCCCACCACCATCCCCCACTCTGTTCCACCACCACCCCCACCCCCACCCTGTCCCACCACCACCCCCCACTCTGTCCCACCACCATACCCCACTCTGTCCCACCACCATCCCCCACTCTGTCCCACCACCATCCCCCACTCTTTCCCACCACCACCCCCTACCCCCACACTGTCCCACCACCATCCCCCACTCTGTCCCACCACCACCCCCCACTCTGTCCCACCACCATCCCCCACTCTGTCCCACCACCACCACCCCACCCCCAACCTGTCCTACCACCATCCCCCACCCTGTCCCACCACCATCCCCCACCCTGTCCCACCACCATCCCCCACTCTGTCCCACCACCATCCCCCACCCTGTCCCACCACCATCCCTCACCCTGTCCCACCACCATCCCTCACCCTGTCCCACCACCACACACCCCCACCCCCACTCTGTCCCACCACCATCCCCCACTCTGTCCCACCACCATCCCCCCACCCCCACTCTGTCCCACCACCATCCCCCACTCTGTCCCACCACCATCATCCACTCTGTCCCACCACCATGCCCTACTCTGTCCCACCACCACCCCTCCCACCCCTTCCTGTCCCACCACCATCCCCCACTCTGTCCCACCACCATCCCCCACTCTCTCCCACCACCATGCCCTACTCTGTCCCACCACCACCCCGCCCCACCACCACCCCGCCCCACCCCCACCTGTCCCACCACCATCCTCCACCCTGTCCCACCACCATCCCCCACTCTGTCCCACCACCACCCCCCCCTGTCCCACCACCATCCCCCACTCTGTCCCACAACCATCCCCCACTCTGTCCCACCACCACCACCCCACCCCCAACCTGTCCCACCACCATCCCCCACCCCCATCCCTCACTCTGTCCCACCACCGTCCCCCACCCTGTCCCACCACCATCCCCCACCCTGTCCCACCACCATCCTCCACCCTGTCCGACCACCATCCCCCACCCTGTCCCACCACCATCCCCCATTCTGTCCCACCACCATCCCCCACTCTGTCCCACCACCATCCCCCACTCTGTCCCACCACCATCCCACCACCATCCCCTACTCTGTCCCACCACCATCCCTCACTCTGTCCCACCACCATCCCCCACCCTGTCCAACCACCATCCCTTACTCTGTCCCACCACCATCCCCCCACTCTGTCCCACCACCATCCCCCCACTCTCTCCCACCACCATCCCCCACTCTGTCCCAGCACCATCCCCCCACTCTGTCCCAGCACCATCCCCCCACTCTGTCCCACCACCATCCCCTACCCTGCCCCATCACCATCCCCCACTCAGTCCCAGCACCATCCCCCACCCTGCCCCACCACCATCCCCCACTCTGTCCCAGCACCATCCCCCACCCTGCCCCACCACCATCCCCCACTCTGTCCCAGCACCATCACCCACCCTGCCCCACCACCATCCCTCACTCTGTCCCACCACCACCCCCCACTCTGTCCCACCACCATCCCCCACTCTGTCCCACCACCACCACCCCACCCCCAACCTGTCCTACCACCATCCCCCACCCTGTCCCACCACCATCCCCCACCCTGTCCCACCACCATCCCCCACTCTGTCCCACCACCATCCCCCACCCTGTCCCACCACCATCCCTCACCCTGTCCCACCACCATCCCTCACCCTGTCCCACCACCACACCCCCCCCCACCCCCACTCTGTCCCACCACCATCCCCCACTCTGTCCCACCACCACCCCCCCACCCCCACCCTGTCCCACCACCACCCCCCACTCTGTCCCACCACCATCATCCACTCTGTCCCACCACCATGCCCTACTCTGTCCCACCACCACCCCTCCCACCCCTTCCTGTCCCACCACCATCCCCCACTCTGTCCCACCACCATCCCCCACTCTCTCCCACCACCATGCCCTACTCTGTCCCACCACCACCCCGCCCCACCCCCACCTGTCCCACCACCATCCTCCACCCTGTCCCACCACCATCCCCCACTCTGTCCCACCACCACCCCCCCTGTCCCACCACCATCCCCCACTCTGTCCCACCACCATCCCCCACTCTGTCCCACCACCACCACCCCACCCCCAACCTGTCCCACCACCATCCCCCACCCCCATCCCCCACTCTGTCCCACCACCGTCCCCCACCCTGTCCCACCACCATCCCCCACCCTGTCCCACCACCATCCTCCACCCTGTCCGACCACTATCCCCCACCCTGTCCCACCACCATCCCCCATTCTGTCCCACCACCATCCCCCACTCTGTCCCACCACCATCCCCCACTCTGTCCCACCACCATCCCACCACCATCCCCTACTCTGTCCCACCACCATCCCTCACTCTGTCCCACCACCATCCCCCACCCTGTCCAACCACCATCCCTTACTCTGTCCCACCACCATCCTCCCACTCTGTCCCACCACCATCCCCCCACTCTGTCCCACCACCATCCCCCACTCTGTCCCAGCACCATCCCCCCACTCTGTCCCAGCACCATCCCCCCACTCTGTCCCACCACCATCCCCTACCCTGCCCCATCACCATCCCCCACTCAGTCCCAGCACCATCCCCCACCCTGCCCCACCACCATCCCCCACTCTGTCCCAGCACCATCCCCCACCCTGCCCCACCACCATCCCCCACTCTGTCCCAGCACCATCACCCACCCTGCCCCACCACCATCCCTCACTCTGTCCCAGCACCATCCCCCACCCTGCCCCACCACCATCCCCCACTCTGTCCCACCACCATCCTTCACTCTGTCCCACCACCATCCCCCACCCTGCCCCACCACCATCCCCCACCCTGTCCCACCACCATCCCTCACCCTGTCCCACCACCATCACCCACTCTGTCCCACCACCATCTCCCCACTCTGTCCCACCACCATCCCCCACTCTGTCCCACCACCATCCCTCACCCTGTCCCACCACCACCCCCCCCACTCTCACCCTGTCCCACCATACACCCTGTACCACCACCATCCCCCACTCTGTCCCACCATCCCCCCCACCCCCACCCTGTCCCACCACCATCCCCCACCACCATCCTCCACTTTGTCCCACCACCATCCCCCCACCCTATCCAACCACCATCCCCCCCACCCTGTCCCACCACCATCCCACCACCATCCCCCCACCCTGTCCCACCACCATCCCCCCACCCCCACCCTGTCCCACCACCATCCCCTAACCCTGTCTAACCACCATCCCCCCACCCTGTCCCACCACCATCCCCCACCCTGTCCCACCACCACCCCCCCACCCCCACTCTGTCTCACCACCATCCCCCACTCTGTCCCTCCACCATCCCCCACTCTGTCCCACCACCACACCCCCCCACCCCCACTTTGTCGTCCCACCACCATCCCCCACCACCATCCTCCACTTTGTCCCACCACCATTCCCCCACCCTGTCCCACCACCATCCCACCACCATCCCACCACCATCCCCCCACCCTGTCCCACCACCATCCCCCCACCCCCACCCTGTCCCACCACCATCCCCTAACCCTGTCTAACCACCATCCCCCCACCCTGTCCCACCACCATCCCCCACCCTGTCCCACCACCACCCCCCACCCATCCCCACTCTGTCTCACCACCATCCCCCACTCTGTCCCAACACCATCCCCCCACTCTGTCCCACCACCATCCCCCACTCTGTCCCACCACCATCCCCCACTCTGTCCCACCACCACACACCCCCCCACCCCCACTTTGTCGTCCCACCACCATCCCCCACCCTGTCCCACCACCACACCCCCCCCACCCTCACTCTGTCCCAACACCATCCCCCACTCTGTCCCACCACCATCCCCCACCTTGTCCCACCACCATCCCCCACTCTGTCCCACCACCATCCCCCACCTTGTCCCACCACCATCTCCCCACTCTGTCCCAACACCATCCCCCCACTCTGTCCCAGCACCATCCCCCCACCACAGAGAACATCTCTTAAATTTCAATATGCGTAACAGGCTGGGATTCCAGTTGTCAGAAATAGAAAAACGCAGGTCCTCTCGTGTAACAGATCTTCGACCGAAAATAGCAAATCTTGGACGAGATCGGGACGAAATAGCCGGGCCAAATCTGCTGAATTATGAGTGAATTATGTCTCTATTGATCCAACTTCTTCATTCTTTGAAGGGCTGCTGTTTTTTAAGGATGCAAAAATGAATAATAATAATAATATTAAAAGCAGCGCAGATCTCACTGTTATTTGTCTCTTCTAGTTTCTGTCCATCATTCAGATTGACCCTCACTAAGCCTGTCTCTCTTGTGTTGATTCAATCTTTTTTGTTGGGCTTCATGTGTTGGTTTTGTTGCCATTTCTCTTCCTACTCTGTATTCATATTTGGTTCTATTCTAATTCCACTGTCGTGCTGTTTATTGAGTTGTTTGTGTTACTTGCTACCTCGTCAAGCTGTTCAAATCTTAGTTTGGATTGCAAATGTTTCTCAGCCTAAATCTTATCAGTTGCTTATACTTTTGGAACTGTGTGTCACTACGTGTTTTGGTTATTGATAGCCACAAGAATGAATTGTTGGAACTGTGTATCACTACATGTTGTGGTAACTGATAGCCACGAGAACAGATTCTTGGAACTGTGTATCACTACTCGATTTGGTAACTGATAGCCACGAGAACAGATTCTTGGAACTGTGTATCACTACATGTTGTGGTAACTGATAGCCACGAGATCAGTGGATAGTTGCAGCTGTGTATGCTTACTCGATTTGGTAACTGATAGCCACGAAAACAGATTCTTGGAAATGTGTATCACTACTCGATTTGGTAACTGATAGCCACGAGAACAGATTCTTGGAACTGTGTATCACTACTTGATTTGGTAACTGATAGCCACGAGAACAGATTCTTGGAACTGTGTATCACTACTCGATTTGGTAACTGATAGCCACGAGAACAGATTCCTGGAACTGTGTATCACTATTTGATTTGGTAACTGATAGCCACGAGAACAGATTGTTGGAACTGTGTATCACTACTCTATTTGGTAACTGATAGCCCCGAGAACGGCCAAACAGTACTAGAACACAGCTTTCTACCCCGAAATACATGGTAGCCGCATAACTTGGAATCCTGGAGCTCAAACAGATAAGTTATGCTTGCTGCTTGGCCGGCCAACCGCTGAATACATTATTTAACGCAGTAGGGAATACCAACTCTGTCCCTTTTCGGTGAAGATTGTTTAAAATGATTCTACACGATTGTACTTTATTACAGTGGTAAGCATTAGTTTAACTACGCAATTCTCAAGGCCACGTACTGATCAAAACGGCGAAGAGACCGCCCTGGCCGTATAAAAAGTGACGCTTACCACCAACCCTCCAGCCAAGATCTTCTGTCAATTCTAATGACACGACGGACTAAGATATCATCTTTATAATGCATAAAAAATTGGCACTTCGGACATGGTGAACAGCTCCCACGTCAGCGGAGCGCCTATTGTAGTCCTAACCACCATACAATAGTCAGGAGTGCCAAGTGGCAACAACGAGTGTCCTTCTCTGAAAAACTTAGGAAGTATACCGAACCTTGAGCTGACTTCTGTATATGTTAAAGTAATTGATGTAACAGTTTGATAAAGAACGAAGAAAAGAAGAAGATGTGTTCATATCTTCTTCCATGATGTGCTAGTTCTTATGTGTGGTATCCGTTGATTTTAATCAAGGCTTGTTGGTCGTAACGTAACTTACGTTCTTGTTTTGGTTACACCTCTGTATCTGAACAATACCTATCCAAGTTTTTCTGTTTGTATACATTTGAAGAAAGACACTGACAGAACGGTTAAACTGCTTGTCTTTGACGACAACAGGAGCAGTTTATGTTTTCAGTACCGACATACACCAGTCTAGTTCGTTTGTTTGTTAGCAAGTTAGTTTGTTAGTTCGCTAGTTAATTAGCTAACTAGCAAGTTAGCTAGTCAAGTCAGTCAGATAATTGGTTATCAATCAGTGAACGTGAACCCTCCACCGTGTGGAGCCTTTCATCTCCCTTGAACTAAATGCGTCATGTCTGACGTCGTCAACGCGTGTCGCTGGACAATCGTCTGTATCCACCTTCCTGTTGAACGCCACGTCTTGCTCGGCGGCCATAACTGTGAGGATTGTAAGCTGGCAGGGATAGCTGGTCGGGGAACATTCTCATCAGATCAACTCAACATCGCACATTCAAGCCAGGTCATGTAGTCAACACCTGGGATGGAACCGACCTTTTTTCCTAATGTCCCCGTTTTCCAGTCTGTCTCTCTTGGAGACGTCGACGACCGTTCGTAGACATTTCATTTCGTATGTAGGGGTTCTGTTTCTTCGTGTCGTCGATATGGCCTGTGTTTGTCTCTAGTAGTACATAGTTAGTAGGAAGATGATGTGAATCCGTCGCCGGTTCGCTGCCTGACTAATGTGAGGATGTTGAGCAGTAACATAATAATAATCTTCGCGAACGCGTCAAAGGCCTGTTGCGTCGATCGACCACTACCATGTCCAACTGCTGAGGCTGTGTTCCTGCATAGCGTGTCGACCGTAAACCCTACAGACTCTCCTGGTTGAGCCGAGTACTCCACTGCCATGGAATGAGTGCCACTAGGAGTGTGTTAGACCAATGTTTGTGTCAGGCCTTCCATGTCAAACACCTTGTCTTTCCGTGTTCCGCCCTCGAGGTCACTAGACTGTGTCCACCCTTTGGTCAGCGCGACTCTTGATGTGCTGAGAATACGAGGTTGGGAGAAGTATTATGTAATCTCCGGTGCAGGGAAAGGCGAGCAGAAGGAAGGTGGACTCAGTCCCAACAGGAATGTCCGTTAGCAGTTAAAACCTAGACTGAACTCTGGTGTGCAATCAAGCGGAACTCCATCACGGACTGGCCTCCCACAGACCAAGACTGGCATGAATTGCAGCATAACAAACAGGATCATGTCGAGCGGTGACGTCAGTTACGTCAGTCTAGCTCCTTTCTGTCATCTGGTCTCAATTTCTCAGTCGCATTGCCGTCTTCTAAGAACATGCTGACCAAGGTACCTGACTTCTGAGCCTGCTGGAGAGCCACGTTCTAAATACTTCAGTTAAACAACGAGGATTATACGTACTTATCGCAGGTTGTGTCCAACTAGCCCAGGTGGTTTTTGGAGCTTCTATCCAACTAGCCCGGGTGGTTTTTGGAGCTTCTATCCAACTAGCCCAGGTTGTTTTTGGAGCTTCTGTCCGAACACATGTGGTTTTTGGAGCTTCTTTCCGAGCCCAGGTGGTTTTTGGAGCTTATATCCAACTAGCTCAGGTAGTTTTTGGAGCTTCTATCCAACTAGCCCAGGTGGTTTTTGGAGCTTCTATCCAACTAGCCCAGGTGATTTTTTGAGCTTCTATCCAACTAGCCCAGGTGGTTTTTGGAGCTTCTATCCAACTAGCCCAGGTGGTTTTTGGAGCTTCTGTCCAACTAGCCCAGGTGGTTTTTGGAGCTTCTGTCCGAGCCCATGTGGTTTTTGGAGCTTCTTTTCGTCTGTATATACGAGTCATTAGTCATATATGGAATTAGGGGGACGGCGTGGCCTAGTGGCACGGCTCACAACCAGAAGGTGCTGGGTTCGATCCCCATCACAGCACCGGCCGTTACCCCTGGGAAGCAAACCCTTAGAAAATGCAGGAGGAAACAGACCCTTACATAAAATGCATGCTGAAGTCGGATGCACTGGGCCGACAGGCGCAAAATAAAAACCACAGTGTAACGCACACACGCCTTAGGGAATAGATAAATAAGGCGAACGCAAAAAAAAAAAATATATGGAATTATGACCTCCATCGTGTGTCGCAACCTGATACACCTCTGACAAAATTGTATCCATATGAACGTCAAAAAGCTGCGTAGACAACATTCATCCCTGACTCACATCATTGATGATTGCAAAAGCCTCTGTGACATTGTCACCGAACGCGTCACACTCTCGTTCCCTCGGCACAGAGCCCTCATTCTCCGTCATCGGCCAGAGTGCTCCTAGTCTACCCAGCTGTAAATAGAGACGTAGGGGTCGCTTTGGTCGAGAGTTATGGCGAGCGAATCCCAGTAGGACCAGATGGCCTGCATCCTGAGTTCCATCCGGTCATCTCGGCTTATGTCTTTGCCACTGGTCCAACGTAGCTCGGGACGAGATAGTGAGGTTGATGACCAGCGCATTATTTTTCTTACTATAATCCAAATACAGCCTAAGTCGCATCATCAAGCTAGAAAAACAACTCGTCTGACGATGTCGCCATCATTGCTTGCAATGGGCAACTAACAGATAGAGACAACCTGGCGGCGAGGAAGAGAAAGGTCACCCCACCAGAGATGCATTGATCTCTTAACACTTTATCTCCGACTGCATCGTCTGATGTAATGCCACTACTTTAACCTTACACTAGACAAATATTAACACGAAATCAATACCATGTATCATCACCAGTTGCAGTTTATCACCGCTTCTTTCATAGATCTCGCCCTTCTTTCCTCGTAGCCTCTTCTTCCCTCTCATTTTCTACCAGTCGTAATCTCGATTTGGCGCCAACTCTCCTAGCTTATTTGATCTTCAATATACTGCTTACGCCCCGAAGCGCCTCAGGGAGGGTTTATTATCGGTTTCTTATCTTGCGCCTGGCGTGTTGTTATGTCGTATTTCATTAAGTGTCTGCCATCCCTTCGGGCAATCTTTTCACTGGTCGCTGGCGTTTCTTGGCCATTTCTATTCCAGTCTTATATCTAGTTTGCTACGTGCTGCTTGTTGATTGATCGGGTTTTGCTGTTCGCGGTAGATATAGAATAGTTTCGGGTGGACTGTTGCAGGCATTGATAACTCTAGTCATCCAGGTCTGTTTGCTCTGACCCAGCCTGTCCGAAGTTGAGACTTTCACAGGTGTTCGGTAGTAAGGCCCAGATAACCTGCTGACACGGAAATAAAATGGAACTCACATTGCGACCAAGATACCTTCATCGGAGACAGCGTATAAACAAATCACAAACAGTGAGCATAGACTGCACTAATACTGATCTGCACATGTTTTTAAGCAAATGGTCATCAGATCAGTGTTACAGCGCATGAGCTACAGTGGTCAGCGACCCATAGCTGACTGCTAGCGTCAAGGCCAGCGAACCAGAGCTGACAAGACCCTTCTACACCTCCACGCGGTATCCTGGATAACAGGCTGAAGCAGGGCAGACTGGCTAAGGAGAAGGGATCGAAGAGGGAATGCTAACCCGGTACTCAAAAAATGATTCCTGAAGTCGGATGTGTTGGACCGTAAAATGCAAATATCGCACTCAAGCTGTAAACACGACACAACGCATTCCGTTCTCTGGACTACATTCTGCTACTTAGGCCCGTGTCAGGGTTTAGTAGCTGGAGATTGAGAACGAACGAAGCCAAGCCAAACGAAGCCAAGCCAAACTAAGCCAGATCAGTATTAGTTCAAGCTCATCACACACGCTGAGTAACGACCTCTTGCCTTATGGGAAATGCAACGCTAAATGTCATCCGCCCCGCCTGTCTTGTGGGATGCCTGTTTACGGGAAGAACTTCGGGAGTAAACCCTGAGAACAAATCTGCATCCTCTGCTATCTCCAGTCGTCTCGATAAAATCTTGCCACTGGCCAAAGGTAGCTCAGGACCAGAGAGTGGGGTTGACAAAAGGCGCAGTTTCTTGCTAACTTTAATCCAAATCAGAGAAAAGACTGTCCACACAACTGAACAAAGAGAGTGGTTTTCGTCACATGTGATGGACGAACATCAATTCAAGCTACTTTCATTTGAGTTTTTATGATGTGTTAGGTGTTTTTGTTTGTGTTGTTCGTTGTCCCTGATGAAGAGTTTTAGGCCGTAACTAAGGTTTTGTTTTGACTGTTACAGCGCGTTAGTGAGTCATTCGTATATATGTTGTTATAAATGGTTGTCACAGCCGTGATTTATTGCCACAGATTTTATTGAGCGAAGCCGCACACAGTGTCAGTGAGTACTTGACGGGGACACCACACACACCGTCTCCTTCTCCTCCTCCCCCCCCCCCCCCCCCCCCCAATCAACAAGTTCCAGGACGCGAACAAGTCAGATGTAAACCCTAGCACTACAATTCTTAACTGACTCGGTACTTCTTCTCCTTCTTCGTTCTAAATCCACCAAAACTTGAAATTGGCTTTTGCAAGTAGCAGGATGTAGTCCAGAGAACGCAATGGCGGTGTGCCGTAGTTTACAGCTTGGCTGTGATATTTGCATCTTTCGGTCCGACACATCCGACGTCAGTAGATGACTAGGTACATAACTCTGCGATACAGGATAACGTCGTATATTCTTTCTTACACCATCAATCAACTACTAACAAAGCGATCAGTGACCATCAACTGAGCAATGACTAACAAAGAGTTCACTCACTATCAACTGATCAACGACTAACAAAGAATTCACTGACCATCAACTGATCAACGACTAACTAAGCGTCCACTCACCATCAACTGATCAATGACTAACAAAGAATTCACTGACCATCAACTGATCAACGACTAGCAAAGAATTAACTGACCATCAACTGATCAACGACTAAGAAAGAATTCATTGACCATCAACTGATCAACGACTAACAAAGAATTCACTGACCATCAACTGATCAACGACTAACTAAGAGTCCACTCACTATCAACTGATCAATGACTAACAAAGAGTTCACTCACTATCGACTGATCGACTAACAAAGAATTCACTGACTATCGACTGATCAACGACTAACAAAGAATTCACTGACTATCGACTGATCGACTTACAAAGAATTCACTGACTATCGACTGATCAACGACTAACAAAGAATTCACTGACTATCAACGGATCAACGACTATCAACTCAATGACTAACAAATAATTCACTGACTATCAACTGATCAACGACTAACAAAGAATTCACTGACTATCAACTGATCATAGACTATCAACGGATCAACGACTATCAACTGATCAACGACTAACAAAGAATTCACTGACTATCAACTGATCAACAACTAAGAAATGTGATTTTTACAATTTATGACCACCGTTTCGACTGATATGGATCCTCGCGTGATTATCCTAGTCCAGCCTCTTTGGCGCTTTCCTCTCGAATACCCATATCATGGAGTCCTGGTAATGATATCAAGTCCCCTTAGGACATGACAGATCCAATTCCATCATCGACAGGTTATGGGGGTGTGCATATCGTCTTAGCTGTTCATAGCAATCAGTTCTTGGTTGTTGAAGGCGCATGGCCAGAGAATCCAATGAATATTTATTAGACAGGTTGTGTGTAAAGATTACAATTTAACCATTATTTAGGAACTGTTACTGTCCATCACTCAGCGACATGCAGAAAAATATAAAATGTTGCTTATTCTTGGTTTATAATTTTTGCTGTACTGCAACATTATCCAAATCTATAAACTGGCATACAGTTATTTTAGCTTTGTTCATTCTTATTTTCAAGTTTTGCCTGTTCCACATTTTAGAGTACATGTTCTTCCGAAGTGTGTAGAGTTAGTTTGTCTGTGTTAGTTTTTCGTTTCTTAATTTAATTGCGTTTAATTTAGTGTCATGACTACCGCCCATTTGATATAAATACTCAACTTGTTGGCTATAGGTACTATAAATGAGTTTCTCTTGAATTTGTTAACGTGAGTTTGCAAACAGGAACAGTGCGTGCAGTGGCGTCTGTATATTCCAGGTCACTCGTTCTCAATCTCCCGCTACCAGACCCTGAAATGGCTTAAGTATCAGAATGTAGTCCAGAGAATGGAATGCGCTGTGTCGTAGTTGACAGCTTGACTGCCATATTTGCACCTTTCGGTCCAATACATTGGACTTAAGCAATCATTTTTTGAGTACCGGGTTAGCATTCCCTCTTCGATCCCTTCTCCTTAGCCAGTCTGCCCTGCTGCAGCCTGTTATCCAGGATCACCGCGTGGAGATGTAGAATGGTCTTGTCAGCTCTGGTTCGCTGGCCCTGACGCTAGCAGTCAGCTATGGGTCGTTGACCACTGCAGCTCATGCGCTGCTCAGCATCTTGATCCCGTGAGCTAGATCTATTAGAAATGGTTGGTAGCTTGATCTCTCACTGTATATAGTAATGTCCATCCTGTTCCACTCAAGGATGTCCTGTGATGTCTGTCGCATCAATCGATCAATGATAGTCAAGAAGCGGATGATCGATACGGGATATCCTCGTCACACTTTTGTGTATACCTCGACCGTTTGGTCACTGTCCCACACTTCACGGACATTGATATGTGTATTCTGACTTCTCATTATTACATCTTATCTAGATATATTCTCAATTAGTGCGCGGGCTTCAAAGCAAAATTTGACTGGCCACATACCATCCACGGGCTGCATGACTCTACGAGCCACATACCTACACGGACGGCTAACCTCCATAGGCCGCATACCTCCTTGGGCCGCGTCCTTGATGTCTATGTCCCTGCCGAAGATGGATGTGTCGGACCGAAAGGTGAAAATATCGCGGTCAAGCTGTAAATAGCGACACACCGCGTTCCGTATTCCGGACTACATCTTTCTACATGCAAAGCTCCGTTCAGGGCTCTGTTCAGGGCTCTGTTCAGAGAACGAACGAAGAAGAAGAAGGAAAGATGAGTTATACATGAACTCTTTGCTCATAGAACCGAATGTCTTAGACCAGGTCGCTTCCATACGCGATCAGTCCTTTTCATTGCCGAAAGTAACGCCGATATAGAATGAATTATGTGGCCGCCGAGGCGGCTCCGACATTTACTCCAGACTTCGTCGTGTACCCATTTACAGCTGCATCGTCAAGGAGTGGCGGACATGCCCTAAAAAACCCTCACGAATTGCCCGATCTGCCAAAACGAGCGCAATGTGATTTGAACCTCCAACTTTGGGTATGTAAAGCAAGCTCTGAACCAGTTGACAACACGCTCCCTCGACTCACAACCAGTTTACAACACGCTCCCTCCACTCACAACCAGTTTACAACACGCTCCCTCAACTCACAACCAGTTTACAACACGCTCTCTCCACTCACAACCAGTTTACAACACGCTCCCTCCACTCACAACCAGTTTACAACACGCTCCCTCAACTCATAACCAGTTTACAACACGCTCCCTCAACTCACAACCAGTTTACAACACGCTCCCTCAACTCACAACCAGTTTACAACACGCTCTCTCCACTCACAGCCAGTTTACAACACGCTCCCTCCACTCACAACCAGTTTACAACACGCTCCCTCCACTCGCAACCAGTTTACAACACGCTCTCTCCACTCACAACCAGTTTACAACACGCTCCCTCAACTCACAACAAATACACCGGGGCTGGTCCCAGGTTGAGACACAGTCTCAGCATCATCTGGTTGGTCAGTCCTCAGACTTCTTCCAAGGCTGTCTGAGTATGTCACTCCATTTGATCCTATCCTCTCCAGTTTTCTTCAATGCAGCGTAAGTTCGTAGTTTAATGTCCCTGCATGCCTGAGATGTAAAGGTGAGTCTTGGTTGCCTCGGCCCTCTCTTTCCTTGAATCTTGCCCTCTAGTATCTTCTGTAGAAGACTTTCATGTCTCATATTGTGACCCAGCCAACTCACTCAACGTGTTTGTATCATATGCAATATTTGTCTTTGTGTGCCCACTTCAGTGAGGACATTGTCATTGGATCTTCTTTCTGTTCAACTCACTCTTTCCATTCTACGGTAGCACCACATTTCGAACGCTTCCAATCTGTTTTCATTATTCTTCGCTAAAGTCCATGTTGCAGGCCCATACAGTGCAATTGGCCATTCATGAATGGCGATTATTCTTCTTCTCTGTTCTATCCTGATATTCTTTGAGGTTAACAATTTTTGGTTTTCTCTTTTTCGGCATTGAAATCCTTATCTTAATATAAATCTCAGTGGGAATATCTTTTGTTATGGTTTGCCCCAAATATGTGAACTTCTGTACTTATTCGATTATTTCTCATTGATGATCATCTTTATTTGCTTATGTTGTTTGGGTATTATCAAAGTCTATATCTGCGATGTGTTTATTTTCACGTCTAACAGTCTACTAATCTGTATTTGGATCCATGGCTCACAGTTACCGAAGGCAAGCCAGTGAGAGAGGACCTAATCAACCCCACTTCACAAAAAAGTGGAGACCTCATTTCAATGAAGTATCTCACACTTCATCATCCCCGCTGTCAGTATCCGCTACAGAACTACCTTACCATTTTATTGCACGATGGCCCACAAGCACAACCTTCCTTTGTTAGTCTCTTACAACATATTCTGAAGGGTCACTGTGGTAGAGAGTTGAAGTAATCACCTCTCAAAGCGATGAAGGGAAACGGCGTGGGTTCTTCTTCTTCTTCTTCTTCGTTCGTTCTCAATCTCCCACTACCAAACCCTGAAAGGGCTTAAGTAGCAGAATGTAGTACAGAGA
Organism: Ariolimax columbianus; assembly: GCA_036924085.1. NCBI lineage: Eukaryota > Metazoa > Mollusca > Gastropoda > Stylommatophora > Arionidae > Ariolimax > Ariolimax columbianus. Next base: position 15,343,736 of record JAVGWX010000009.1, read on the forward strand.
ACGGAATGCGTTGTGTCGTAGTTTACAGCTTGCCCGCGATATGTGCACCTTTCGGACCAACACATCCGACTTCAGCAAGAATTTTTTGAGTACCGGGTAAGCATTCCCTCTTCGATCCCTTCTCCTTGGCCAGTCTGCCTGTTGCAGCCTGTTATCCAGGATCACCGCGTGGAGGTGTACAAGGGTCTTGGCAGCTATGGTTCGCTGGCCCTGACGCTAGCAGTCAGCTATGGGTCACTGACCACTGCAGCTCATGCGCTGCTCAACATCTTGATCCCGGCGTGGGTTCGAGTCCCGCAGGTTTCAAGCGACCGCTGGTCTCAAAAAGGTGGGACCAGAGTACCTGCATCCCGAATGACCTCCTGTCGTCTTGACATGCTTGCCACTGGTTCAATGTAGCTCGGGACCAGAGAGTGAGGCTGATGACCAACGCAGCTCCTTGCTCACTATAATCCAAATCCAGCGTAAGTTACGTCATCAAGAGAAAACCGTCTGATGGTGTCATCTTCGCTTGCGATCGGCAACTAACTATTCTTGAAGCCTAGTGCTCGTGGTTTTTCTTCTCCAGTAAGGAATTCCATCCATTGTGTGTTGTGGTATCTCCATCATTTTCCAGTACCGTTAAAAAAATGTCGATTTCTCATCAGTGTTTTCTAAACCTGTCATCTTATTTGTCCCACCTGTCAAAAACACGTGGTTGGTTTGTTCGTTGCTGTTTATCGATTAGTTTCCAGCCTAGATTTGGTGTACCTGCTGTGATCATCGGAAGGCTTTCAGTGTGGGCGGTAAGGGTTCAAGTCTCTTATTGGGCACAATTTCTGGACCGTCCTAGTGGCGGCACGGTTAGAGCATTCGTGTCACAACAAATAGACTGGTTAGTCCGAAAATGACTTACTGCTGGTAGCATTAACGGAAGAGACATTTCTCACTGAACAAATAGATGGAAAGACTTGCATAGCGACTCGCTCTCTCTCCATCTCTCTCTCTCACACACACACTATATTTCACTCCCTCTCTCCACTTTCTCTTTCTTTCACTCACTCTCATGTCTTAATCTGCATTGTTTTACACACACCCCCCCCCCCCCCCCCCCCCAATTCTCTTTAGTTCACTTTCTTTCACTCTGTCACATCCATCCCACTTTTTCTTTCTTTGACTACCACGTCCATCCTTTATTCTCTTTTTCTTTCACTATCCTCCACTCCTCTTCAACCACACATCCCCACCCTACCCCCCCCCCCCCCACCACCCCACCCCCACCACCCTATCCTTCCAACAAAAAAACCAATCGTTGCACATATCTTCCTTTACACAATAGATATACAAACCTACCTTTACACAATAGATATACAGACCTACCTTTACACAATAGATATACAGACCTACCTTTACACAATAGATATACAGACCTACCTTTACACAATAGATATACAGACCTACCTTTACACACTAGATATACAAACCTACCTTTACACACTAGATATACAAACCTACCTTTACACACTAGATATACAAACCTACCTTTACACACTAGATATACAAACCTACCTTTACACATTAGATATACAGACCTACCTTTACACACTAGATATACAGACCTACCTTTACACAATATATATATATATATACAGACTTACCTTTACACACTAGATATACAATCCTACCTTTACACAATATATATACAGACCTACCTTTACACAATAGATATACAGACCTACCTTTACACAATAGATATACAGACCTACCTTTACACAATAGATATACAGGCCTACCTTTACACAATAGATATACAGACCTACCTTTACACAATAGATATACAAACCTACCTTTACACACTAGATATACAAACCTACCTTTACACAATAGATAGACAGACCTACCTTTACACAGTATATATACAGACCTACCTTTACACAATAGATATACAGACCTACCTTTACACACTAGATATACAAACCTACCTTTACACACTAGATATACAAACCTACCTTTACACAATAGATATACAGACCTACCTTTACACAATAGATATACAGGCCTACCTTTACACAATAGATATACAGACCTACCTTTACACAATAGATATACAGGCCTACCTTTACACAATAGATATACAGGCCTACCTTTACACAATAGATATACAGGCCTACCTTTACACAATAGATATACAGACCTACCTTTACACAATAGATATACAAACCTACCTTTACACACTAGATATACAAACCTACCTTTACACATTAGATATACAGGCCTACCTTTACACAATAGATATACAGACCTACTTTTACACAATAGATAGACAGACCTACCTTTACACAATAGATAGACAGACCTACCTTTACACAATAGATATACAGACCTACCTTTACACAATAGATAGACATGCCTTTAAAAAGTCCCTAATATTAAAACTGCGATGGATTTCGCATGTCAGTAACAACAACACCGTCCCTACCCTCACACCCCCTTCTCTAACCACACCCCCTTCTCTAACCACACCCCCTTCTCTAACCACACCCCCTTCTCTAACCACACCCCCTATTATCAACAGAACAACACGTTTCCTCAAAGGCCTACAACTAAAAATGCCACTAAGAAAACATCCCAGTCAAATAAAATACCATACATCCCACCGTTCCCTCCACTACAGCGAAATAAATCTACCCTATGTCGGCCTCATGTGTTGTGCAGCAACCACCTCCAACCGTCCAGTGTGGATCGTTTCACCTTTCTTACCCAGACCGAGCATAGAACCACCACAACAGCTAGCTAGTCTCTCTAACACGAAGACTGAGTCCGGACATTTCAAGTGGCGGTTTCGTGCAATAGTTCAAGAAGTTGCTAGCGCACATGCACAACCATGTCAAGGCATATTGGAAAGGCGACAATTATTATATTCTCTTCAACCCGGATATGAAAGTGGTGTACCTTCTCCTGAAGAAGAAGATTGACAATGTACAAACGAGAGTTAACTTGTTAATGTATAAACAGGAGTTAACTTGTTGATGTACAAACGAGAGTTAACTTGTTGATGTACAAACGGGAGTTAACTTGTTAATGTACAGACGAGAGTTAACTTGTTGATGTACAAACGAGAGTTAACTTGTTGATGTACAAACGGAAGTTAACTTGTTAATGTACAAACGGAAGTTAACTTGTTAATGTACAACGGGAGTTAACTTGTTGCGATACAAAAGGAGGACTTGTTAATGAACAAACAGAAGTTAACTTGTTGATGTACAAATGGGACTTAATTTCTTGATGTACCAAGGTAGTTAATTAACTTGTTAGGTACAACGGGAATTACTAGTTGCGATACAAAGGGCAGTTAACTTGTTACGATACAAAGGGGAGTTAACTTGTTACAATACAAAGGGATGCTAGCTTACTGTGGTACAAAGGGGAGTTAACTTATTTTGGTACAAAGAGGAGACAAGATAACCTTCATATTTTGTATAAACAAAATAGGACATAATGTGGATATTATTTTGACTCTTCAACAATGACATCAACAATGCCAACTAGATGTCAAGCTCGCGTGTGATAACAGAGGAGGCAGAGAATAAGGCTGGGGCTGTTCTGGGTAAGACGAACCCTCCTGGGTTCAGCGTGTGGGAGTGACATGAGTGGCTCAACCAAGGATCCGGCAAAGATTACCAAATGGGATCAGTCCGCTCTGTGCGAGGACAGAGATTTTCCGGTGAGAGCTCACAGATTATTTTCTTCTTCCTCTCTCTATATTCATGCACTCAATTTCTTTTATTTTCTTCACATCATCTTCAGAAGTTGCTCCTTATTAAAACGTGTTTTGTTTTGTATATTGGGTTTTCACCGAGTTGTATCCGGGGAGGAAAGAATAGGTTCACTGTAATATTCCAGGAATGTTTTAAAACGTGATTTAAGAGGGATGTGAATGGTGTTTGCAACATCATGTTGTACGAATTGGTACAGAAGCATTTACATAAAAATCAGAAGTTAATGCTTTGATTCAGGTTTAGTGTAAAGAGTCGGCTGCATACTGACCTACACCTCACCTCACTTCCAAGCAGTTCTCCTAGGCAACATACTGTTTCATGACATTCTGGCTAACGAGGTGGGGATCGGCACTATTGTCTCCATAGCCTCGCATTGTACTGAAGCCAGGAGAACCCCGATCTACCTTCTCAAACACGCTTCAAGATATGGGGATAGCCGCTGTAACCCGCCACCAAAGAAAGTCACCAAGAGTACTTAACTCAAGTACGAGAGACACTAGCGACAACCATATACCACGTCTTGTGTTGTTGGCTTCCTACTATTGTTTATTATGTGGTCAAGTACAGCAAACAACGAGAGATAAATCGAGTGTTTCTTTTCTTGATACATTCCAGATGGGCTGTTATCCGATGTGTGCTATTTATAGTAGCTTATTCTGCATCAAGAGTTTGCTAGCTCGTATTCATAAACCTACTTTTGTTTTGTTCAGTACAAGATTGCCAGTTGTTCAGTAGAACTGTACCAGTACAAGATTGCCAGTTGCTCAGTAGAACTGTACCAGTACAAGATTGCCAGCTGCTCAGTAGAACTGTACCAGTACAAGATTGCCAGCTGCTCAGTAGAAATGTACCAGTACAAGATTGCCAGCTGCTCAGTAGAACTGTACCAGTACAAGATTGCCAGCTGCTCAGTAGAAATGTACCAGTACAAGATTGCCAGTTGCTCAGTAGAACTGTACCAGTACAAGATTGCCAGCTGCTCAGTAGAAATGTACCAGTACAAGATTGCCAGCTGCTCAGTAGAACTGTACCAGTACAAGATTGCCAGCTGCTCAGTAGAAATGTACCAGTACAAGCTTGCCAGCTGCTCAGTAGAACTGTACCAGTACAAGATTGCCAGCTGCTCAGTAGAAATGTACCAGTACAAGATTGCCAGCTGCTCAGTAGAAATGTACCAGTACAAGATTGCCAGTTGCTCAGTAGAACTGTACCAGTACAAGATTGCCAGTTGCTCAGTAGAAATGTACCAGTACAAGATTGCCAGTTGCTCAGTAGAACTGTACCAGTACAAGATTGCCAGTTGCTCAGTAGAAATGTACCAGTACAAGATTGCCAGTTGCTCAGTAGAAATGTACCAGTACAAGATTGCCAGCTGCTCAGTAGAACTGTACCAGTACAAGATTGCCAGTTGCTCAGTAGAACTGTACCAGTACAAGATTGCCAGTTGCTCAGTAGAAATGTACCAGTACAAGATTGCCAGTTGCTCAGTAGAAATGTACCAGTACAAGATTGCCAGTTGCTCAGTAGAAATGTACCAGTACAAGATTGCCAGTTGCTCAGTAGAAATGTACCAGTACAAGATTGCCAGTTGCTCAGTAGAAATGTACCAGTACAAGATTGCCAGTTGCTCAGTAGAACTGTACCAGTACAAGATTGCCAGTTGCTCAGTAGAAATGTACCAGTACAAGATTGCCAGTTGCTCAGTAGAAATGTACCAGTACAAGATTGCCAGTTGCTCAGTAGAAATGTACCAGTACAAGATTGCCAGCTGCTCACAGCTGCTCAGTAGAAATGTACCAGTACAAGATTGCCAGCTGCTCACAGCTGCTCAGTAGAAATGTACCAGTACAAGATTGCCAGTTGCTCAGTAGAAATGTACCAGTACAAGATTGCCAGCTGCTCAGTAGAACTGTACCAGTACAAGATTGCCAGTTGCTCAGTAGAAATGTACCAGTACAAGATTGCCAGCTGCTCAGTAGAACTGTACCAGTACAAGATTGCCAGCTGCTCAGTAGAACTGTACCAGTACAAGATTGCCAGTTGCTCAGTAGAACTGTACCAGTACAAGCTTGCCAGTTGCTCAGTAGAAATGTACCAGTACAAGATTGCCAGCTGCTCAGTAGAAATGTACCAGTACAAGCTTGCCAGCTGCTCAGTAGAACTGTACCAGTACAAGATTGCCAGCTGCTCAGTAGAAATGTACCAGTACAAGATTGCCAGTTGCTCAGTAGAACTGTACCAGTACAAGATTGACAGCTGCTCAGTAGAAATGTACCAGTACAAGATTGACAGCTGCTCAGTAGAACTGTACCAGTACAAGATTGCCAGTTGCTCAGTAGAACTGTACCAGTACAAGATTGCCAGTTGCTCAGTAGAAATGTACCAGTACAAGATTGCCAGTTGCTCAGTAGAACTGTACCAGTACAAGATTGCCAGTTGCTCAGTAGAACTGTACCAGTAAAAGATTGCCAGTTGCTCAGTAGAAATGTACCAGTACAAGATTGCCAGTTGCTCAGTAGAACTGTACCAGTACAAGATTGCCAGTTGCTCAGTAGAAATGTACCAGTACAAGATTGCCAGCTGCTCAGTAGAACTGTACCAGTACAAGATTGCCAGTTGCTCAGTAGAACTGTACCAGTACAAGATTGCCAGCTGCTCAGTAGAACTGTACCAGTACAAGATTGCCAGTTGCTCAGTAGAACTGTACCAGTACAAGATTGCCAGTTGCTCAGTAGAACTGTACCAGTACAAGATTGCCAGTTGCTCAGTAGAACTGTACCAGTACAAGATTGCCAGCTGCTCAGTAGAACTGTACCAGTACAAGATTGCCAGTTGCTCAGTAGAAATGTACCAGTAAAAGACTCTGAACTGGTGTATCACGATGCAGAAATAACTTAAAGAGACTGGGATACAGGGAGGATGATACATACGACTGTGCAGTTGATCCCGTAACCCATCAGGTCCTTAGTGCACACTTGAAGACACTCACACAATCCCACGCCATCTCTCTCTGTCCGCTGCTGTCAGTCGTTCCTCACCGGGACGAAGGTACGACCACTCAGTGATGTTATCTGCCCATCTCTTCCTTAGACGTCCCAGCCCTCTCTTGCCTGGTGCGGAACCATCCAGAATCAAATTTGTGATTCCGCTGGATCTAGGGATGTGCCCATACCAAGCCATCTTTCGGCTTTTGATAGCTGTGAACAGATCATCAAAAGGCTCAATTGTGTTTTCCAGTTTTTGTTGTTCGTGACACGATCCTTATATGTAACATTTAAGTCTTCTAAAGCACCTCATTTCCACTGCATGTATTTTGCACTGGATATCCACAGTAATAACTCACGTCTCACAGGCATACACAAATATTGCAAGCACCAATAAGCACATTAGTCTAACTTGTCTGCTGAGGGCGAGCCGCTAATCCTGCGATATGGGTTTCAAGCGCGTAACCGCCTCTCTTTGGAGCAACTGTGGAGCAACACAATACCTTTTGATCTGACCAACCCTTCTGGAAACATGCAATATGGATGACGTTTTGAGGCAGGATGACGTGGCAATCCACGTGACTAAACATAGGAAACATGGTGTCTGATACGGAAAGGAACAAGAAGGGCCCAACGCTGGGTGGGTATGTTCCTCCTGTGGCCAGGTAAGCGTCAGCAAGTTTTTGCCAGGGGAGAGAAGGAAATAACTGGCGCCTTAGTTTTATTGCATATATCCCGCAAGAGCTATTCGCCCAGAGAAGCTGATAATTATTACAACTCATGTAGTGTACAACAAGGGCTCAGCCATCGATATGAGACTGAAGACGCAGCAATAAATGAGCTGACAGCAACTTGCGTCAGGGTCAGCGAACCAAAGCTGACTAAAACACAATTCAGCCTCCACGTTGCGGCCCTAAAACGGTTGCTTTCGTGCAGTCTGGCTAAGAGAATAGGATCGCAGAGGGAAAGCAAGCCAGGTCCAAAAAGGCCGAGCTGAAGTCGGGTTTGTCGGGCTGAAAGGCACAGAAGTCACATCTTCGCTTTAAACAACAATAAAACATAAAGTCTTTTTCAGGATTAAACCCGAAGAAGTCCACGATATTGACAAGGCCCGGCCTACCCATTTGATTACGTTCGAGAAGACAAGGCAGCAAGGGATGGAACTGGAAACCCCATCTGAACATCCTGACTACTACAGTGTCTAATATTGCATTCTAGGCTGCCCATGTTATGTCTTAAAACATTCATTATGGCGAACGTATTTCACAAGCAAGAAGCGACGAGTAATCTGGATTATCAAACATGCTGATAGGACCAAACTTCGAGTGGATCAGGTCAAACATGCTGATGTTACCAAACTTCATGTGGATCAGGTCAAACATGCTGATAGGACAAAACCTCACGTGGACCAGGTCAAACATGCTGATAGGACCAGACCTCACGTGGATTTGGTCAAACATGCTGATAGGACCAAACTTCAGGTGGATCAGATCAAACATGCTGATAGGACCAAACTTCACGTGGACCAGATCAAACATGCTGATAGGACCAAACGTCAGGTGGATCAGATCAAACATGCTGATAGGACCAAACCTCACGTCATTGTTCGCGCTCCTGGAAACGCGCCATGCATGACAGTCTGTCCATCGAGCTGGGAATCGACACTGTAATCTCTCTAGTTCTGAGCTTAGTTATTAGTCTTGCATTGCACCACAGCCAGGAGGACATTGGTCCACTTTCACAAATACACTTCATAGTGTAAGAAGAGCCACTGTAACCTGCCACCAAATAAATGCTGTCAAACGTTAACTCAACTCAGCGCGTAACCACGACAGCTATGGTGAGGATTAACACTTTCAAGCCACAGACAGGGGAGCTTTGATTATATCGGATCAGAAGTATAATTATCAAGTTCTAGAATGATAAAGGATTTTGGATACGCGCGTTTGGAAGCTGGCTTGAAATTTTGATCGGTTCGTTTCGCTTCCATTAGGTATATTAATTGATATATCGATCCAAAAGGGGATATCGTCTTCCTGTGTTTTATCGTTCTAGAATTATATAGGATTGTGGTGTGTGGTTTTGTTAGCTGGCTTTGGGTTTGGATTGGTTGGTTTCGCTTTCCTTAGATATATGAATATATCGATCGAGAAAGGTTTGGGATCCTTCTTTATTTTATCGTGGAGTGAGGGAGCGAGTGTGTGAGGGAGCGAGGGCATGAGTGAGTAATTGTGTGAGTGAGTGCGTGAGTGTACGAGAGGCAGACAGATAACAGTACGTTCTCTGAAACACTGAAAAGTACGAGGCGTGTTCAAATGAAACCAACCAAACTGCAATAAGTGAACATACGTACGATGCGCATGATGACGTCACTTCTGGTGTAAACAGCACATACTAACTGTCAAGTTTGCAAAATTTCATTATACTTCGAATCATACTGTCCTCAGCAGACCGTTGAAAACATGGCGGGTCCTTCTTTAAACATCCTTGTCCAGTTCTTCACTGTTGTCTTCGACACACTTTTGTCACCATACACTGCCTGCATTCCGCGATGAATGCCAACTGGTCGATATCCTTCAGCTGTTAGAAACCGAATCACCGCTCACTGATCAACTCTGGGTGGATTCCGTATCACACCCGCCATGTTTTCAACAGTCTGCTGAGGAAACTATGAGTCGAAGTATAATGAAATTTGCAAACTTGACGGTTAGTATGTGTTGTTTACACCAGAAGTGACGTCATAATCGTACGTAGCTTCACTTGTTGCAGTTTCGTTCTGTTTCATTTGAACAACTTCGTCTATCGCGAAAGGCTATTAATAGAGCGGTCTAATCGCTCAAGGTTCTTAGACTCCTTCGCTTACACAAGCCAAAAGCTTGCTCAATGTAAAGTAGTAACGTCTGAGATTGGACGTCAGCTCTTGATACAAGACCTAAAATATGGTTCAGGAATACAAGATGGAATAACAACCATCTCCAGTGACCAGGGAGAATGAAAAAAGATCATAAACAGGCGAGTTTGAGCTGCTAACGAGTGACACATTCATGCGATCTAGTTTAAGACTTAATCTAAGCACTTGAACCAATCTATACCATACTTGGAAACTAACGATCAAACATGAAATCATCTCGATTCCCTCACAGATTATACCCTGCGACTTCAGCCTCTCAGAGTTGTAGGGTCTCTATCCTGAATTGTCCTTTGGCCCACAAAACATATGATGTTATCTCCACTGGCATTGAGGCTAGTGCCTGTGATGTTGCGGCAGTTTCAAGGAAGCTCCTAGTTGATCGTTCCCACAAGGGCTTATTACCTGCTTTTGAAGTCGGCCGCCGAAAAACAGTGATTACACTGTGTTGTTCGTCCGTTGTATCGGAGATCTCGACTCTTCGATTAACGATTACAGCAGTTACTAGGGCTACAAAGGGCGCGCTGAGAGGGGGAAGGAGGAGGGATATTGTGGACAAGTCGACTAGGCTTACCCTAATTATAGACTGGTCATGAACACAAAAATGGTGTTATGAAGTGTTTCAATGCATTCGTAATTGGCGAATACGTGTGTGGATCGCAAAAAAAAAACACACAAAAAACTTGATAGTTTAGCTTAGCGACAGGGCAGACGATCAACGGCAGAATTAATAAACTCTTAGTGTGAGAGGTTGGGGAGTTCTGTAATAATTTAGGTTACTCGACAAGGAGAGCGATTATGTTAGGATGAAGAACCCTCTTTGCTAGCTCGTCTTACATGAGAGTACGAGAGGAACATCAGACTGGGTCATACTCCACACTTGGGGGATCGAGATGCTGAACAGCGCATGAGCTGCAGTGTTCAGCGACCCATAGCTGACTGCTAGCGTCAGGGCCAGCGAACCAAAGCTGCCAAGTCCCTTCTACACCTCCACGCGGTGACCCTGGATAACAGGCTGCAGCAGGGCAGACTAGCTAAGGAGAAGGGAACGAAAAGGTAACGCTAACCCGGTACCCAAAAAATGCTTGCTGAAGTCGGATGTGTTGGACCGAAAGATGCAAATATCGCAGTCAAGCTGTAAACTATGACACAATGCATTCCGTTCTCTGTACTATATTCTGCTACTTAAGCCCTTTCAAGGCTTGGTACCGGGAGATTGAGAACGAACGAAGCCAAGCTATACTCCACAGTTGATGGATGATATGTGTAACGTCATTTTGAGGCAGTCGATACATTCGCGTATTGACCCGCTAAGTGTGAGTCACACGCTGTCTCTGTCTAATCTTCTTCTTCTCATATTCTTAACTGTTGTTTACGAAAGCATTTTCTTTTTTTTTCTTTTTCTGTAAACTCATTCCCTCTGTAGAGGGATGGGCTCCGCCAGGTACAAAACGGACTAAGACACCAATATTACAGGAAACATTGAGAAACCCCAGAAATGCGCCAGCCGGCTCAATACACAACAATGACAATCATACCACTGAGGTTAAGTCGTCCAGACGGAATATTCAATTTCCTGGCACAAAACCGAGTGGAATAGCGGGAACTGATCCAACAATCTACAGTTTTGGTGCCCCAATGACCTTTCAAATTATGGGACTGATGATGATGACTGGAATATTTTGAATTTCTGCGCACTTGTATTTTTTAAACGTGAAAGATAGGAAGTATATTTATACATTTGGAAAAAGTTGTTTTGAGAAACTTTAAAATATATGTATAGATATAGTTCAAGTCAGTATATCGGTTCTGTAGCATTGTAGGAGAGTTGGTAGCCCATAATCATTATATTGTTCTTATGTCGTTGAGGTCATCTGACCATGTCACGTGACTGTCCTCTGTTAGTCAGTCCGGAAACTGGTGTTGAAATCTTCTGATCATGTCACGTGACTGACCTCTGTTAGTCAGTCCGGAAACTGTTGTTGAAATCTTCTGATCATGTCACGTGACTCGCCTCTGTTAGTCAGTCCGGAAACTGGTGTTGAAATCTACTGATCATGTCACGTGACTGATCTCTGTTAGTCAGTCTGGAAACTGGTGTTGAAATCTTCTGATCATAACTTAACTTAACTTAACGTCTTTATACTGGTTTAGAAGACCCTGCAGAGTCTGTATACAACCAGTTACATTTACATCACCTTGCTCTAAAAGCTATGCGCATCCAGTTTATTCTTAAATGCATTAACTGTCCCTGCCTCCACTACGTCCCCTGCAATGCATTCCAAACAGACACCACTCTCTGACTAAAAACATATTTCCTAATATCTAACCTGGACCTCTCTTTAGTCAGCTTGTAGCTATGCCCTCGTGTTATTGTAGGTGGCTGTATTTTAAAAAACTTGTTATAGTCTAATTTATCGATCCCTCTGATCATCTTATAAACCTGTATTAAGTCACCACGAATTCTTCTCTCTTCGAGACACTGTAGGCCAGTTTTTCTGAGTCGTTCTTCATAACTGTAATTCTGGAATCCCACTATCATCTTTGTCGCTTTTTTTAAAATTCTTTCTAGCATGTTTATGTCCCCTCTATGATAAGGACTCCACACCTGTACACAGTACTCAAATCTAGGTCTAACTAAAGCTTTATACAGTTTGACGATCACTTCGTTGCTCCTATGTTTAATATTTCTTTTTATCATACCTAACATTGCATTTGCCCTTTTCACTGCTACCTTAACTTGCTCACTCACCTTTCCTGTATGATCTATTATAACCCCTAGGTCTCTTTCCTTATCTATCTTTCTAATATTGTTTTCTCCCATTATGTAATTATGTTCCATATTGGATCTACCCATGTGGATGACTGTACATTTATCTACATTAAACTCCATTTGCCAGCTTACAGACCATTCTCGAATTTTATCTAAATCCGACATTAATATATCCACTTCCGCTTTAGATGAGACACTACTGCATAGTTTTGTGTCATCAGCAAATTTTGCAATCATGGATCTCATATCAATGTCCAAATCATTTATATATGTCAAGAACAAAATTGGTCCCAAAACTGAGCCCTGTGGCACACCACTTTTCACTTCACTCCACTCAGAGTACTCCTTATTTATGCCCAACTCTGCCTTCTTCCCGTTAACCAATTTTCAATCCATTTGGCAACTTTCCCACCTATTCCATGTGATTTTAACTTTCGAAATAATCTTTGATGAGGTACTCTATCAAAGGCCTTTGCAAAGTCTAGATAAAAAACATCCACTGGCTCCCCTTTATCTATGATTTTAGTAACCTCCTCCATGAATTCTAATAGATTTCTTAAGCATGATCTCCCTCTAGTAAACCCATGCTGACTATTTATAATTAAATTAAATTTGTCTAAATGCATTACAATGTTTTCTTTGATTATTGACTCTAACAATTTACAGACTATGCTCGTTAAACTCACCTTTCTATAATTTGCTGGATCTGATTTTTTGCCTTTTTTTAATAAGGGGATCACTCCTGCATCTTTCCAATTCCGTGGAACAATCCATTTTGTAAGTGATTGAGAACATAATATAGCCAATGGTTTTGCTAGTTGGTCTCTAATTTCATACAGCAATTTTGGATGAATACCATCTTGACCTGGGCATTTATTCACTTTCAACCCCTCCAATTTTTTTTAAAACCATTTCCTCTGTAATACAGATTGATCTTAATCCCGCTGTATCCATGTCACGTGACTGGCCTCTGTTAGTCAGTCCGGAAACTGGTGTTGAAATCTTCTGATCATGTTACGTGACTGGCCTCTGTTAGTCAGTCCGAAAACTGGTGTTGAAATCTTCTGATCATGTCACGTGACTGGCCTCTGTTAGTCAGTCCGGAAACTGGTGTTGAAATCTTCTGATCATGTCACGTGACTGGCCTCTTTTAGTCAGTCCGAAAACTGGTGTTGAAATCTTCTGATCATGTCACGTGACTGGCCTCTTTTAGTCAGTCCGGAAACTGGTGTTGAAATCTTCTGACAATGTTATCTTTTAGTCAGTTCGGAGACCTGTGTTGAAATCTTCTGATCATGTCACGACAATGTCATCTTTTAGTCAGTCCGGAGACTAGTGTTGAAATCTTCTGACAATGTTATCTTTTAGTCAGTTCGGAGACCTGTGTTGAAATCTTCTGATCATGTCACGACAATGTCATCTTTTAGTCAGTCCGGAGACTAGTGTTGAAATCTTCTGACAATGTTATCTTTTAGTCAGTCTGGAGACTAGTGTTGAAATCTTCTGATCATGTCACGACAATGTCATCTTTTAGTCAGTCCGGAGACTAGTGTTGAAATCTTCTGACAATGTTATCTTTTAGTCAGTCTGGAGACTAGTGTTGAAATCTTCTGATCATGTCACGACAATGTCATCTTTTAGTCAGTCCGGAGACTAGTGTTGAAATCTTCTGACAATGTTATCTTTTAGTCAGTCTGGAGACTAGTGTTGAAATCTTCTGATTATGTCACGACAATGTCATCTTTTAGTCAGTCCGGAGACTAGTGTTGAAATCTTCTGATTATGTCACGACAATGTCATTTTTAGTTTGTCCGGAGACTGGTGTGCAAGACCTCTGATCATGTCACGCTCACTGTCATCTGTTCTCTGCAGATCTCTTTAGCTCAGCATAACGTATGTTCATTTATAGCACGCCTGCATGGTGCAATTGCTTTTTAATTATCTTTTTCACGGCAACCAATCCCCCCAAAATTCTCATCCCCCACTATTTTGCCTTCCAGCATTTGTAATAGTAAATCTTCATGTCTTATACTGTGAGCAGATCAAGATAATCTACAAATTTGAATAATGTTAATTAGTAGTCTTTGCACCCCTGTATAGTTAAGCACTTGCTATATGTACTGGCTGCACTAACCAATAAAGAAAGTGTGTAGTTTATTCCTGATCGTGTTTTATCTTTGATATTAGATACCAAGCTTTCTGCCAGGTTAATTTGTATGTTCCTCTATTGACCATACCACCAGTCTGAACTCAGCTATACACAACCCATAATGGGAATGATGCACAATTTGCCCACGTCTCTGTGGCAGGCGTTCTTGGACTTAGTCGGCTGCTAGCGGAGTATCCCCAAACATACCCACCTAACATTAGCATGAATGTAGCGATATAAGGACATAACATGTTCTCATCAACACTTTAAGTAAAACAGTAGATATCGTTTACGGGACAATGCTTTGCGACTCGTTACAAACCTCGATATTGACACAGAACGCCATATAAGTGCGCTGCAGTAGCCTTCAGAGGGTAAAACTAAATACTGGCCACAATACGGCGAATATGATACAGGTAGTGGAATATTGAATAACATTTTTACCTGGCAATCTGTTGACAAAGAAAACATAATCCCATCTATAAACACGCATAATTTCCCTCACATTGTCACGACTTATGCGCCTTCCTCCGATCAATCTCCACCTTGTCTTCTCTGCGTACATAGCAACCATTTTCTTTTGATTCAATAACTGTTAAACTTGTCATCTGTACGTTGTCTCCACTAACCGTTCAACTTACCAACTATACTTAGTGTCCAATAACTGTTAAACTTGTCAACTATTCTGTGTGTCCACTAACTGTTCAACTTACCAACTAAACTTTGTGTCCAATAACTGTTAAACTTGTCAACTATACTTTGTGTCCACTAACTGTTAAACTTGTCAACTTTACTTTGTGTCCAATAACTGTTAAACTTGTCAACTATAATTTGTGTCCAATAACTGTTAAACTTGTCAACTATACTTTGTGTCCAATAACTGTTAAACTTGTCAACTATACTTTGTGTCCAATAACTGTTAAACTTATCAACTATACGTCTGTGTCCAATAACTGCTCAACTTATCAACTATACTTTGTGTCCAATAACTGTTCAACTTGTCAACTATACTTTGTGTCCAATAACTGTTCAACTTGTCAACTATACTTTGTCTAACTAGAAGTCGTGACGTAGTTTACAGCAAGACTGCAAATCTGCGCCATTTGGTCCTGCACACCAGATTTCAGTCGGCATTATTTTGGGTACCGGGTATGCCTCCCCACTGCCATCCATATTCTCTTAGCCAGAATACACTAGTGCAGTCTGTTTTCAATGTCGCCTCTTGGAGGCGGGATAGTCTTGGTCAGCTCTGGTTCAGTGACCCGTATACAAGAAGCCAGCTCTGGTTCACTGACCCTGATGCAAGCAGCCAGCTCTGGTTCACTGACCCTGATACAAGCAGCCAGCTATGGTTCACTGACCCTGACGCAAGCAGCCAGCCCTGGTTCACTGACCCTGATGCAACCACTAAGCTCTGGTTCGCTGGCCCTGGTGTAAGCAGCCAGCTATGAGTCGCTGAATTAAGTCAGCTCATTCACTGTGCCCCATCTTCGACTCGAGCGACTGTCATCAACTATACTTTGTGTCCAATGCGACTGTCATCAACTATACTTTGTGTCCAATGCGACTGTCATCAACTATACTTTGTGTCTAATGCGACTGTCATCAACTTTACTTTGTGTCCAATGACTATTCAACTGAACAGTTATGCTTCATCGCAAGCCCTCGCTAAGGTGTAATCCCTGTCTCAAAGCTCTAAGGGAATTCAGCAGACACTTAAGGATTAAATTCATTAAATCAAAGGTTCTCAAACTGTGCTGCTTATTATTCAAGTGCGACACGAGATGATGGCATATTTGGTGGAAAGATTTAAAGCCAATCAAGAATTTACCATCACGCCCCCCCCCCTTTCTGTCTGTAAGTTTCTATCAACATACGAGTATCATTTGTTGTGTATATATCATGTACAATACGGCGCGACATTGTTTATTTCATATCATGTGGGAGGACATTGTTTATTTCATATCATGTGGGGAGACATTGTTTATTTCATATCATGTTCAGGGGACGGCGTGGCCTAGTGGTTAAGTGGCACGGCTCACAATCCGAAGGTGCTGGGTTCGATCCCTATCACAGCACCGGCCGTTACCCCGGGAAAGCAAACCCTTAGAAAATGCAGGAGGAAGCAGACCCTTACATAAAATGCATGCTGAAGTCGGATGCACTGGGCCGACAGGCGCAAAATAAAAACACAGTGCAACACACACCGCCTTGGGGATTAGAAAAATAAGTCGAACGCAAAAAAAAAATTAAAAAATATCATGTTCAGTAACACAGGAGGTATAGGTATACAAACCATTAGAACGTTCAGAAGTCAAAGATTGTATTCAGTCTGCAGTTCTGATATTCAAACAGGCGGGTTAAGATTGCTGCCAGGTGTAGGAAATCTATCCATAGTAGGTTGTTTGTTTTTTTGTTTTTGTTTTGTTGCGAATTGACTTCATTCAGCCTACTAGACTTGTGGGAA
This sequence comes from Ariolimax columbianus, assembly GCA_036924085.1. NCBI lineage: Eukaryota > Metazoa > Mollusca > Gastropoda > Stylommatophora > Arionidae > Ariolimax > Ariolimax columbianus. Next base: position 15,360,775 of record JAVGWX010000009.1, read on the forward strand.
TGTAGGCGGCGTTTTGTGCAGGAATTTCAATGTTATTGTAATCGAAATGCATAAGCGCACTAACACCAAAACCCATCACTACTGTACGAAAACCTACCTGGAGGCAGGATATATTTCCAGAGGTGGTAGAAAACATACCAGGTATTGGAAACAAAAACTGCCAGACTGAAAAAGAAAGGAGAGATACTACCCTAAGCTTTATATCGAAAAGCTACCCAAGCATGGACTGGACCCATGCATACACCGACGGTTCTGTAACAAACACTACACAGAACGGAGGGGCAGGAGCATTCCTGAACCTACCAAATGGCACACAAATAACACTGTCATTCGCTACTGGTAAGTACACAAGCAATTCCAGAGCGGAGGCAGAGGCACTGAGGGCGGCAGTGGAAGAAATGGTGACACACAAAGAAAATGAAAGCCATATAGTCCTGCTTACAGATGCTCTCGCCGTAGTCACAGCGCTAAAAAGCCTGAAAAACACTGAGCTTAATGACTTAAGAGCAACACTCTGCAAACTGTGCCAGCAGTCCGCACCAAAAAGGGTAGTGGTACAGTGGGTCCCATCACACTGCAACATCCAAGGCAACGAGGAGGCAGACAGACTGGCAAAAGAAGGTGCAAGACTACCACAAACAGATACTAGTATGACGTACGAAGTGTCAAAACGGCTTATCAAAGCCAGATACATGACCAAATGGGAAACCGAACATACTGGTTACACCAAAAACGATGCCTATTACCAGTTGAACCGAAGAGAGCAGGTCGTTGTCTTCAGACTTCGCACTCGAATACTAATTCCACAGCAAGCCGGCTTTAGACAGCACAGATCCACTGAGGACCAGGTCATCCTCATAGCCCAGGAGATAGAAGATGCCTACCAGGCACAGAAACACACAGTAGCTGTTTGGGTGGATCTGGAAAAGGCATTTGACAAAGTCTGGAAGGATGGACTTAGAGTCAAGCTAAGAAGAAGTGATGTCTGTGGGAAGATGTACAAGTGGATCAACCACTACCTCAAACAAAGAACGGCCAGAGTCCAAGTACAAGGGCAGATGAGCAAAAAGGTGACACTCGAGCAGGGAGTACCCCAAGGGGGAGTATTGTCACCCACACTCTTCCTGGTATATATAAACGATATTACAGAGAATATACCAAGAAGAGTCCATAGCTCAATGTTTGCAGACGATCTGGCTATGTGGACCTCTGAAAAGAATCTCACCATAGCAAGAAATCGGATGCAAACGGCCCTAACATCGCTGGAAGAGTGGGCGAACTCATGGCTGGTCAAAATAAACGAGGAGAAAACCACGTGCACAATATTCTCGCTCTCATTAAAACCCCAAAGTACCAAATTAAGCCTAAATGGCAAAATCCTGCAGCCAAACGACAACCCAACCTATCTGGGAGTCACATTTGATCGGCGCATGACATGGAAAAGTCAGATTGAGAGAAACCGAATGAAAGCCAGAGAAAGAATGGCGATCATGAGGAAACTTGCTGGCACAAGCTGGGGAGCAGACGAAGGCATACTAAAGAAACTGTACACTGGAAGAGTGAGACCAGTTCTCGAGTATGGCATTGCGGCATGGACAACAGCAGCGAAGGCGAACTTCGATAAAGTTAACAAACTTCAAAATCAAGCCATGAGAATTATAACAGGTGGCATGAAGTCAACGCCAATTGTAGAACTTGAAAAGATTACAAAACTGCAATCCATGACCGATAGAAGAGACTGCAGAGCCCAGCTGCAGTCAGAGAAACTCCGAAGACTGACGGACCATCCAATGTACCAGAGACTAAACAATTTGGGAAATGGGAAACTAAAGCGGAGAAACTTTGCAGAAATAGCCAAAGCAAAGATGCACGAAGATCCCATAAACGCACTAACAACACCAAAACCCATCACTACTGTACGAAAACCTACTTGGAGGCAGGATATATTTCCAGAGGTGGTAGAAAATATACCAGGTATTGCAAACAAAAACTGCCAGAGTGAAAAAGAAAGGAGAGACACTACCCTAAGCTTCATAACGAAAAGCTACCCAAGCATGGACTGGACCCATGCATACACCGACGGTTCTGTAACAAACACTACACAGAACGGAGGGGCAGGAGCATTCCTGAACCTACCAAATGGCAGAAAAATAACACTGTCATTCGCTACTGGTAAGTACACAAGCAATTTCAGAGCAGAGGCACTGAGGGCGGCAGTGGAAGAAATGGTAACACACAGTGAAAATGAGAGCCATATAGTCCTGCTGACAGATGCTCTCGAAGTAGTCACAGCGCTAAAAAGCCAGAAAAACACTGAGCTTAATGACTTAAGAGCAGCACTCTGCAAACTGTGCCAGCAGTCCGCACCAAAAAGGGTAGTGGTACAGTGGGTTCCGTCACACTGCAACATCCAAGGCAACGAGGAGGCAGACAGACTGGCAAAAGAAGGTGCAAGGCTACCACAAATAGATACCAGTATGACGTACGAAGAGTCAAAACGGCTTATCAAAGCCAGGTACATGTCCAAATGGGAAACCGAACATACTGGTTACACCAAAAACGATGCCTATTACCAGTTGAACCGAAGAGAGCAGGTCGTTGTCTTCAGACTTCGCACTGGCCACAACAGACTGAGGTACCACCTTTACAACAAATTGAAGATAGGGTGTACCGATGAATGCCCGTGCGGTACTGGTAAAATGACCACTGAACATCTGCTGCAGAACTGCCCGACATACGAGGATCAGAGAGAGCAGATGTGGCCATTGCCAGTGGAACTGCAAGACAAGCTCTATGGTAGTGGCGAGAGTCTCAGGATGACCGCCGCTTTTTTCGAGAAAATAATGGTTACTGTCTGACTGTGTACGCAGAAGAAGAAGAAGACTTCGCACTGGCCACAATAGACTGAGGTACTACCTATTCAACAAATTGAAGATAGGTGGTACCGACGAATGCCCGTGCGGTACCGGTAAAATGACCGCTGAACATCTGCTGCAGAACTGCCCGACATACGAGGATCAGAGAGAGCAGATGTGGCCATCACCAGTGGAACTGCAAGACAAGCTCTATGGCAGCGGCGACAGCCTCAGGATGACCGCCGCTTTTTTCGAAAAAATAATGGTTACTGTCTGACTGCGTACGAAGAAGAAGAAGAAGTAATCGAAATGTTTACTACTCCAGTGGCTAACAATCTGTTATTTTCACATTTCAACTGTCAAGAGTTCCTTTACTCGCACATCATGTGCACGGGGCCTCCGAGTTTAAATTCCGTCTCCAAAAACTAGAACGCATTATCCCATCTCCATTGCGACAATACACTTGAAACTTGTGAGTTTTGAACGGCCGCTGTTTTGAGCTTTTGTTCGTTTATTTAAGAGACGAGCACCTTACCTCTCAGTTCATTTAACTTAACGTCTTTATATTAGCTTAGAAGACCCTGCAGAGTCTGTATATAACCAGTTACATTTACATCACCTTGCTCTAAAAGCGATGCGCATCCAATTTTTCTTAAATGCATTAACTGTCCCTGCCTCCACTACCTCCTCTGGCAATGCATTCCAAGCAGACACCACTCTCTGACTAAAAAAAATTTCCTAATATCTAATCTGGACCTCTCTTTAGTCAGCTTGTAACTATGCTCTCTTGTTATTGTGGGTGGCTGTATTTTTAAAAAAGTTGTTATAGTCTAATTTATCCATTCCTCTGATCATCTTATAAACCTGTATTGTCACCACGAATGCTTCTCTCTTCGAGACACTGTAGGCCGGTTTTTCTGAGTCTTTCCTCATAACTGTAATTCTGGAATCCTACTATCAGCTTTGTATCTCTTTTTTGTATTCTTTCCAGCATGTTTATATCCCCTCTATGATAAGGACTCCACACCTGTACACAGTCCTCCAATCTAGGTCTAACTAAAGCTCTATACAGTTTGACTGTCACTTCCATGCGCCTATGTTTAATATTTCTTTTTATCATATCTAACATTGCATTTGCCTTTTTCACTACTACTTTAACTTGCTCACTCACCTTTCCTGTATGATCTATTATAACCCATAGGTCCTCCTTGTAGGACCTCTTCAAAAATATAATTTATTTTATATTTAAAAAATGATGAAAATATTTCATAATAATGGAATGACGATACGATGAGTCGGTTTATCTCAAATCTTCTTCTTCGTCGTCGTCCATCTTCAGATCAAAGGTCCTGGTTTATCTTACAGTGAACACCGTTGTTTGTAATCCTATTTTTATCTCCGTTCAGCTTATGTGTCTTACCGGTCACACGAGGCCAGTGTTGTTCTCTCTTTTCATTTTTGTCTCAGACAAGACCTAACATGAATGAGACAGGCAGACGCGCACATACTTTCACCATTCATTGAATGTGTATATTGTGTGTGAATCATACTTTAGATAACCGCCGGTGTGGTCTGTGTATGTCTCGCGCCTAACAGAAAGTCCAGATCTGATGGACAGACATGTTCTTATGCCCGATGAGCGCCCTCCCAACCAGCTGTTATACTGAGAGCTCAGAACAGGCAGGCTATCATCACGGAACACATCAACCGCCTGAGAGACTCGTTGAAAAGCTTTAATATTGATATAATTTCCTGGAAGATGTTTGCACAGAACCGTTTCACCTGGCGTACTAGCATTACACAAAGAGCTCAGATCGCAGAGTGGGGACAAGATACTGCGTAATGCATGAACTGTTGCCGTCAGCGACCAAGAGCTGTCAACACTCATCCCCTCCACGTGGTGATCCTGGATAAGAGGTTGCAACAGAATTAATTACACCTAGATTGGAGTACTGTGTACAGGTGTGGAGTCCTTATCGTAGAGGGGACATAAACATGCTGGAAAGAATACAAAAAAGAGTGACAAAGCTGATAGTAGGAATCCACAATTACAGTTATGAGGAAAGACTCATAAAAACCGGCCTACAGTGTCTAGAAGAGAGAAGAATTCGAGGTGACAATACAGGTTTATAAGATGATCAGAGGAAAAGATAAATTAGACTATAACAAGTTTTTTATTTTAATACAGCCACCCACAATAACAAGAGGGCATAGCTACAAGTTGACCAAAAAGAGAGGTCTAGATTAGATATTAGGAAATATTTTTTAGTGGTCAGAGTGGTGAATGCATTGCCAGAGGAGGTAGTTGAGGCAGGGATCGTTAATGCATTTAAGAATAAATTGGATGCGCATAGCTTTTAGAGCAAGGTGATGTAAATGAAACTGGTTGTATACAGACTCTGCAGGGTCTTTTAAACCAGTACAAAGACGTTAAGTTAACAGTACGAGAAAGTATCGACGTTGGAAGGCTACCCGATACCCACAAATGCCAACTGAAGTCAGACGTCAAATGTGCAAATATCGCAGTCACGAGCAATGCATTCCGTTTTCTGGATTTGCATAATTCTACTTGCGAAGCTCTTTTAGAGTTTGGTAGCGGATTTCGAGCGAACTACGAAGCAGAAGAACAAAGCAGATCGCAGAGCGGAACTTTATCGCCAAAGCTTAAAAAAGCATGTCGCCAAAAATAACACAATGCACGATGCTTCCACAGCCGACACCTAACAAGTATGCCTCGGAAGCAGCAGCAGTTCTGCCGTGCCAGGATTGGCACTTACAGTCAAACGAGATCACATATCGCAACACCAGTTGAATGCTGTTGCCATCTTTGTTAGCGAAGGGCAACTATTATTCGTATCTTACTACACCACCAGTATGAACACTATCTGTCTATCTTCAGTCCACATGTGTTGTTAGACGTCGTAGGGTGGTGTGACCTCCTTTGTTTTATATATTTTGGGAGGCGGAAGCCACACAATCCACTTTTTGCGACATATTCTCTATGGGGCGAGAATCCCTAGAATAATTTGAGTAGATTTTTAACTTGAATTTTGTGCGAGGAGCGACCGTTAAGCCTACACTTTTCGTTTTTCAATTTGCCAAGGGATTGTTAACGTGCGCGCAAATGCACACGGATGTCTGATCTCACTACTCAGAGAAAGGGGACGATAGGGCTAGTGGTTAAGTGATACAGCTGGGTTCGATCCCCATCACAGCACCGGCCGTTACCCCGGGGAAGCAAACTCTTAGAAAATGCAGGAGGAAGCAGACCCTTACATAAATGCATGCTGAAGTCGGATGCACTAGGCCGACAGGCGCAAAATAAAAACCACAGTACAGCGCACACCGCCTTGGGGGATAGAGAAATAAGTCGAACACAAACAAAAAATACTCAGAGATCAGGGGACATTTTTACCGCATGATCCACGTGAAAAAAAAAAAATCTCTCTCACCACCGTGATTTGAACCCGCTACCTCCACCACGTGAGACGAACACCTTACCTCGAGACAACTGGGTGGGTCCCTCTGTACACACCAATACAAAACCCGTAATAGTTTGCCACTATCAACACGCAACATGATCATACCTTAAACTAACCATCTTCTCTGCTATAAATCCCAGGACAAATATGAGATTATTTTTACGTATTTCATAATATTTGCATAAATAACAAATCAGCCTGATCGGAAGCAAATTTCCATTCAAATAAAAGTGCAGACCAGAGACAAACACTCTTGAGAACCTCTGCATTAGCCGGACTGTTGAACAAGTTATATTACGCTATTTTCTCAAGTTGTTTTTCCGCTTTTTTCAGTGTTTATTCCTGTTCTTAATTTTTTTTGTCCTTCTCAACATTAAATCATGCAAGCAATCAACACGAACAAATTGTCGCGCTCGTCGTGAGCGCTCGGCCGTCATCAGAGCGCTTGATGGGCGACAGCGTGAGTGGCTCGCTGTTCGCGCAGGCCATTTTTGTTCTGTCACCTCGTGTTCAGCGGAAGTCGCCGGAGCCGTTCATGGAAGGAAAAATACCGAAATTATGTTCATTCTTGGCAATCTCTAATCTTGTCTTAAATATGTCATTCGTTAATTTCCACAATCTCTAATCTTGTCTTGTCTTGTCTCGAGTTTTTCTTGGTCAGTGTCCATGTCTCAGAACCGTAGCCCATAACACAGTGGAATTTGGCGTGGCTTGGCTTCGTTCGTGCTAAATCTCTCGCTATCAAACCCTAGAAGGGCTTAAGAAGTAGAATGTAGTCCAGACGACACAACGCATTCCGTTCTCTGGACTACATTCTACTCGTTAAGCCCTTTTAGGGTTTGGTAGCGAGAGATTTAGCACGAACGAAGCCAAGCCAAATTTCACTGTGTTATGCTCTACGGTACTGAGACATGGACACTATCCAAATCGCTGGAGGACAAATTGAAAGTGACCCAGACCTCTCTTAAGAGACGAATCACTTTCCGGAACCAACGTATACAAAAGGTCCACAGTTCCGACATACGACGATTATCCCCGGTGAAGGATGCGGTAATCCATGGCAAAACATAAACAGGTCACATGTTGCGACGATACGATGGTCGATGGAGCACGGCGACAGCAGCCTGGTACCCCCGAGGTAGAAGGATACATCGGGGAATACCTGCAATGCGTTGGTCTGACTCCTTTGTTGTATGCAACAACATCCGAGACGCCTCTGAAGGAGCACTTACCACGCACTGGACTTCCGTGGCCCAAGACAAGCTCCGCCGGTGACGTAGTTCGGACCCGCAGCCACGCCGAGGAACCGGTTATTAAGATCAAGATCAAGAAAATCTAATCTTGTCATCCATTTGTCGTTCGTTCATTTTCAAGATCTCTAATCTTGTCTTCCATTTGTCGTTCGTTAATTTTCAAGATCTCTAATCTTGTCTTCCATCTGTCGTTCGTTCATTTTCAAGATCTCTAATCTTGTATTATGTCTGTCTTTTAATTCTCACCATCTTTCACGGGGCCGAAGATGCAGTGAATCAGCTGACACCAGTCAGCGACTCATAGCTGGCTCCTTGCGTCATGATCAGCGAACCAGAGCTGGCCGCTTGCGTCAGGGCCAGCGAACCAGAGCTAGCTATTTGCGTCAGGGTCAGCGAACCAGATCTGGCTGCTTGCGTCAGGGTAAGCGAACCAGAGCTGGCTGCTTGCGTCAGGGCCAGCGAACCAGAGCTAGCTACTTGCGTCAGGGTCAGCGAACCAGATCTGGCTGCTTGCGTCAGAGTAAGCGAACCAGAGCTGGCTACTTGCGTCAGGGCCAGCGAACCAGAGCTGGATGCTTGCGTCAGGATCAGCGAACCAGAGCTGGCTGCTTGCGTCAGTGAACCAGAACTGACGGAGACCCTATTCCTCCTTCAAGCGGAGCCCCTGGAAACAGGCTGCACTAGTTTAGTCTGACTAAGACAATTGGGATCGCAGTGGGTAAAAGACAAACCTGATACGACCCGTACTCCTACCCAAAATAACTGAAATCGGACGAGTCTGACATAATGGCGCAGATTCTGGACGAACACCGAAAAAGAAAATCGTCTCATCTTTTAACTCCCTCTCTCTCTCTCTCTCTCTCTCTCTGTCTCTCTGTCTCTCTCTCTCTCTGTGTCCTTCCCCCCCCCCACCCCCACCCCTCCTTCGATATCAGATTCGTGTACTGTTAAAATACATTTGACAGCTTAGACATTGAAATCACTCTAAAAGTTGCCCAGGCACCGTGGAGTGCCCCTGGAACTCACAAACATAATTATAACAAAAATGAAGATATGAAATGTAGAATTCTACACGAATGTCAGCGTTCTGAGCTCTGTGAGATAATAACTGGTACGCCACTGGGATGTCTCTTATCGCCATTTATCTTTTTGTTGGATGTTGACCGGGTTATCAAGACAACAATAGCAACCAACAAAAATGTCAATCAATGGAATTTGACAAAATGGCTAGATTATCTGGACAAAGAGCCGATGGCTCGGCTCCACTGTTTAATAATCAATTGCTGCTTTTTTTTTTTATGAAGTGGGCTTGTTGAAAGGACACAGAAATTATGACGGGGAATACACAAATAGAAACATACAAAAGTTATGAAGATAGGTGCAACTAACAACAATTAGATTATGTTGGGGGATCAAAATGCTGAGCAGCGCACGAGCTGCAGTGGTCAGCGACCCATAGCTGACTGCTGGTGGCAGGGCCAGCGAACCAGAACTGCCAAGACCCTTCTACACCTCCACGCGGTGACCCTGGATAACAGGCTGCAGCAGGGCAGACTGGCTAAGGAGAAGGGATCGAAGAGGGAATGCTAACCCGGTTCTCAAAAAATGATTGTTGAAGTCTGATGTGTTGGACCAAAATGTGTAAATATCGCAGTCAAGCTGCAAACTACGACACAACGCATTCCGTTCTCTGGACTACATTCTGCTCCTTAAGCCCTTTCAGGGTTAGGTAGCGGGAGATTGAGAACGAACTAAACCAAACCAAGCCAAGCCAAATCATGCCAAGATTATGTTGGGAGACGCACTCATTTAAGAGGTGGTACCATTCATACATTTTGGGCATAAATATAGGCAAAGTAGCAGGGAAAAGATATCACGATGGAAATACAAAATGAGCTTCCTTTGTATTGGGGAATTTATTCTCTTCGAAAGTAAATTCAACACAAAAATTGAAAACTTCAATCTTCAATGTAAATTATTTTCTGTTAAATGGCTGTGAAACATGGAGATCAGCAAAAACAGCAACTCAAAAGGTGCACACTTTAATAAATTTTTGGGCAAAATAGAGAGAATTATCAAATCACAAATGTCGAACAGTTGGAAAGAATCTGACATAAATGTAACTGGGATATGGCCTAAGGATACGGAACTGACGATGAATAGCGCACACATAATGGAACCCAGCTGGTGGCATTACAAGACGGTCACTGTTCTGGAATCCACAAGGCAAGAGTAATGAAGGCAGACCAATGTGAAGGAAATGTTTGAACTGCGGCTAGTTCTTTACAGGAATCCCATATCCAGGCTATTGCAGTGGCTGATTGAAATGAAAATGTGTGTTTTTAACATGGTTAGATTCCAAGCCCCACGAACAATCCTCATCAGTCTCCTTTTACGACATGCTTATATATATACGCGCACCATGATAAGTCAGTAAGTAGGTCAAAAACTGATATGGGGTAGCTGACAAATGTAGTTGGTACTTTCTAAAAGTATCATTAGGTGCCAGCAACATCCCAGCTTTGTGATGGATGTACGTAGCACACGTTAGAAAGCAGACCCTTACATAAAATGCATGCTAAAGTCGGATGCATTGGGACGACAGACGCAAAATTAAAACATAGTGCAACGCACACCGCCTTGTGGAATATGGAAATAAGGCGAACGAAAAGAAAAGAAATATATATATATATATATTTATATA